>BHFT01015244.1:0-11586 GCA_004320025.1 Laticauda laticaudata | reverse complement strand
AAGCCATGGCTCACACTATGTTATCTGATTCAGGTTTACCTGAAACACTGTGGGGTGAAGCCATAATGTGTAGCAACTATGTTTTAAACAATGTAGTGAATACAACAACTGGAGAATTGCCATTCACTTGTTGGCATGGCAGAAAACCAAATTTAAGTTACCTACGCACATTTGGAGCTCCAGCATGGGTGCATATTCCCATGCCTTTATGCCTTTGTGAGGAAACAGAGTGGTCTCAGTTTGGTATGGCCTCACAGTGCAATGGATAGAGAGAAGGAACAGCGTCACGCCTTGATTTCAAAGACTGAGGGAAATTTCTACATATTTTATAATATTTTATTTTCTCAGTTCTGGTTTGAGCTTCCAGTATAGGTAGAATCATAAGACACGCCCACCTCTTTATTTCCATGATCCCAGAGAAGGCAAAGAAAACCTATCCACAGAAGCTAAAGAAACCCCTGCCTCCCAGTCAGAATGGCCTCAAGTATTAGAAGACTGAAACAGGCTGAAGACTGAATTAGAATAGATTAGAAGTATTAGAAGACTGAAACAGGCTGAATTGAGAGGAGTAAGTCAGAAAACACACAGCCACACAGAATTTATATTCCCCACCTTCCCCCAAAGCTAGCCTTAACCTTGAACACTACTTAGGAAACCAAATAGGGCCAACTAGAATACAGAAAGGCACATTATAAATCTAATCAAATAACCCTGCTAGGTATCTCAATCCCAAAAATCCAAAAGGATATAAAAACCACTCTACTCACCCTGCCAGATTGTCAGCCACTCCAGAAACACGCTGCTATCACTGTTGATTCCGGCTATCAAAAAAATGGGGATCTCCTTTCTTGCAGCCTGCTTCCAATTTTTTCCAGTGTCTTTCTCCCGGCTTGGAACTGGACCAAATTTTACTTCCAACAATTGGTTACCACTTGCTCAATTTTAGTCTTAGATGGGTATCAGCAACCCACGGCTTCTGTCCCTTCTGTCTTTTTTTTTTTTTTTAATTGAGGGGCAGCTGTGTAGCAATGGTCTTGTGTCAGCAAAGACAAACTAGGCTGTTTTATTCTGCATCATTGAGATCCGGCAATAACCATAGAAAACGAAGCAAGTGAAAACATGGCAAACACAGTATTAATGAGGAAACAATGGAATTCAGCTGTAACTGCAAAGCAAAAGAGAAGACATGCCACCGCTGTGTATTAATTGCTTATAAATGATATGATGTATGCTTCCTGTACTCTTCTATTTCAATTTGTAACCATTAATTGTTTTAAGAATGTGAACCGGTCCATTGAAATGGAAAGATATGACATTCCAGCATTTTAGGAATTAGAATGTCCTTCTTAAGCCTTTTCCTAGCCTCTGGTGCTTTAATCTGGATTAAATCTAATTGAATCTAAATTATCTGTAATTTGCATAGAAACATAGATGTCTGTTCCTAATCACCATGATGTCAAAATGATTGGGTGGTGGATGGGGCTGGTTCTTAGGTGTGATCATTTAGGAGCTAGGCAGACTCATGCATATACATGCAAGCATGCACACACCCTTGAGAGTAGTCTGCAGTCTGTTCAGCTCCCAAAAGTTATTTTGGCATACATTATTTACATTTTATTAATACAGGACCTTTGCTTATTTTACTATTTTACTGTTGTAAATTAGGCTGGTATGGCATAGAGTTCTTAAATAAAATTGCAGCTCAGAATTTCCAGATTCACGCCTCTGCTATATATTCAGATCTTTCAAATCCTCACATTTGATGTTCAACTGTTATGCAGTTAACTTTTCCATTATTGTATATACCAATAAGTAATGTTGTCATGGCTCTAGATTTCAAAAATAATACCGACCCAAGAAATGCTGGTGATTAAAGGAAATATTAATGCCAACAGGGAACTCAAGATCCATGACCGATCTGGAGACCTAGAAATGCCACAGAGTTGCCACAGGTTTAAGATATCTGAGATTTTTTTTAACTTAAGATCCCGAGACTGGGCAGTGATTATAACCTCCATGCTGCCATCCATTTCTAAAGGCCTTATACCCCATTAAATTTAGGTACCAAGGCAATATAAATGCATGGACAGGTTTGAGAGTGAGTTCTATCCAGATGAAGAAGCTGCCATTTTAAGGCTGTGTTATGTAAGAACCTAAAATAGGGATTCACTAACAAGGTTTTTTTTTAAATCCTCACATTGGATGGGATGTGGTGGCTCAGTGGCTAAGACAATGAGCTTGTCGATCAGAAAGGTCAGCAGTTTGGCTGATCGAATTCCTACGCCACTTAATGGAGTGAGCTCCTGTTCCTTGACAAGCTAGCAGTTTGAAAGCATTTAAAAATGCAAGTAGAAAAATAGGGACCACTTTGGTGGGAAGGTAATAGCCTTCCATGTGCCTTCAGCCTTTAGGCATGCCGGCCACATGACCAAGGAGACGTCTTCAGACAGTGCTGGCTCTTCAGCTTTGTAACGGAGATGAGCACCGCCCCCTTGAGCCGGAAACAACTAGCACATATGTGCAAGGGAATCTTTACCTTTACCTTTAACCAGGTTTTGGAAGGATAAAAAGGCTTAGCTGAGACTTCTGAGGAAGCAATGGTGACCTAAAGGCAGCTCCGTGAAGAGCAGAGCTGACAACTTTGGTGGAAAAAATTGGTGAATTAATCCTCCCCTTGACCTCCTCTCCAGATGGGGAAGATTTGGGATCAACTACAGAGCTCCATATATATGGTCCCTTTGAGGAGCCCTTAAACTTAGTGGCATTTATTGTGTTTCAGCGCTCTGGACTTCTGGAGAGTTACTTTGCCAAAACCTGCACACAGTTGAGAGTCTTCAAGGGAGATTGGGTTTGCCCACCTCCTTCCTTAATCAGTTTTATTAGAAACATATATTGCTTTTTAGATATTAAGAACCTTCAGAAGAACAACTTTTTATTACAACGGGTGATTTTCTTTCAAGTCACAAAGAAATTTTGTGTAAGTTTAACATTTTAAAAACTTTAATATTTGGAAGTAAGCAGCAAAAGGGTGATTGGAATGTTGATTTTGGAAAGGTTTTAAATGAACTAAGGAAACACATTGACTGGCAATAAGATTTTGAAATAATTACAAGGATACTTCTTGCAGCTTGTTTAAAATCTTATTAAAATATATGACGATTTTGAATTTAAGTGTAAGAAATATATTTCTGGGAAAATGTTCTGGATGAGAGAAAAACATGATAAGAGCAGACTTTGAAGGTTGGTTACTAGAGGCAGCCAGAAAGAATCAAAGATTATAATTAAAGGAAAAGGCTCACTAATACAGAATGGAGAAAAGTATTTTAACTTTGGAAGAATTCAAAGAAATGTGACAACAATGGAACCAGAACTTTATGAAATAACTTTCTCTTTTTTCTACAGTATCTGTCTGATACTGTAAAGAGGAAGAGATAGAAGAGGATACAACTGAAAATCAGGATGTTTTGAATATGGATTTTAAATTTTCAGGTTACAAGAATGATACTGACAAAGATATTACACATGACCTACAAATGAAACCAGCTGAGGTTTTAATAGTTAAAAGGGATACAGAAATAATAAACCAGAATATATGTGGATTTTGGATATTTGGATAGGTGTATTTTAACTCAGAAAAGTTAGTTGGACAATTTTCTTATCTTGGATTTACAAAAGAAATATGTTATAGTTATGAAGGAATTCTTGGGAAAAGAAATAAGCTTTTGAGACATTATTTAAAAGAAAAAAAGAAGACTATTAAAGTTAGAAAGATGATTTACAAAGTTGGCTTCATTGTAAGGTTAAAATGTATATGACCTTTTTCCTAGTAGATTTTTAATAGGTTTTCTTGATTAAGGTTGAATTATAAGACTTTAAAGACTCATTTAAAAATATGGGAAGAAGAGAGATTCTGCTGCATTTTTAAAGCAAGCAATAAGCTACCAAACACCTTTTCCTATATCTTACATGTCTGAATGTACATCATATTTATAGGGAGGGTTTCTTCTGAGACATTTGCCATGCCCACATCCGTTCTTTGTATTCAGCGGCCTTTTATTATTGTCTATTCCAGGAGCAACTTTAAGACTTGTGGACTTCAAATCCCAGAATTCCTCAATTCTGGGAGCTGGAGTCCAAGTCTTAAAGTTGCCAAGTTTGGAAGCCCCTTATCTTCCTCCTGTCTTCAAAGATCATTCCCTAATGCAATTTTTCCCTCCCTCTCAAAACATGAGGGTCAGGAGTTATCAGATGAAACTGTCTGGAAAGACTGAGAACAGACAAAAGAAAATGCTTCTTCACACAGAATGTAAACATCCTGATTTTGATGGCTACTAACTTTAAAAGAAATTGGAGAAATTCCTGGAGGGCAGCTTATGTGGAAACTAAGAGCTTGTAAATGTCATCTGCAGGATAATAAGTGGGAGTAGGATAGTTCTCCCTCCCTTCCTTGTGATCTCCTAGAACAGGGGTGTCAAACTCAAGGCCCACAGGCTGGATCCAGCCCCCAAAGTACTTAAATCTGGCCCATGGAGCTGGCCTGGAAATAACAACCAAAATGGGGCATGGAAGGGGGCGTGTGAGGCCCCCTGTGCCCTGTTTTGGGTAGCAAAGTGTTGCAGGAGGCCATCCAGGCCAAAAATGGGACATGGGGGGCGGGCTCAAGTAGCCCACTGTATCCTATTTTGGCCAGCAAGGTGCTGCAAGAGATGTCTGTCCCATCTCTCTCCCCCCGCTGGCCTGTGGAGCAGAACTACCATGCTGATGTGTCCCTCAAATAAATCCAGATTGACACCCCTGACCTAGAAGATATCCAATTGGCAACTAGGAGAAACAAAATATTGAATTGCTTTTTGGATAAACTGCTTGGTGCTATCTCGACTCTAGTCTTTAATACTTTTTTTAATTACTCCAAAAAAAACTATTTTTTTACTTCTTTTCTTTTCTTTTCTTTTCTTTTCTTTTCTTTTCTTTTCTTTTCTTTTCTTTTCTTTTCTTTTCTTCATTATTTATCAAATTTAAAGACTGCCCATTTTACCCCAAGGTAACTTTGCACAGTTTACAATCATAAACCATATTTTCCCACAAACATTCTGAACCCTGCTTGCTGCTTCTCTTTGGCTGCCTATCCATGTCCTTCTAAACTTTCCGTGACCCATCTATTGATAGGACATGGCAGACATGAAGATTAGAGTTTAGAGTGTTGGACATGTGTTATGGAGACTCGAATTTGAACCTCCCCTTCAATTGTGGAGCTCCTCCGGTGCTTTGGGCCAGTCCATCTCTGGCAGTCCATCCATCTTGCAAGGTTATTGTAGCAGGGACAAGAGTAGCGATACCCGCACGTGTAATATTTTGAGCTCTTGTTATCAAGTCAAGAGAAATTATGTAAATGTCATGCAAATGCCAAACAATTTGTGAATTCAGAGGCTTGTGTGTGTGTGTGTGTGTGTGCCTATTTTCCAGACAGAAAACTGGGAAAACATGATAAGAATGTCTAGTCTGGAAGATAATCAGTCTGTTGACATAATCAGGGATGCCATGTCAGACAGCTCAAAACATTTTCAAAACAGGCCACTCGAGAAAATGAAATCTCTCTCTCTTACTCTGTCTTTGCACCACTTGTTGCTTTCTCTCTTTTCCCCTCCCTTCCCTCCTACTCATAGCCTCGATTGCTGTTCAAAACAGCCCTTTGGGAGTGGCGATTTTCATCTGTAAAACTCTGCTGGATCACTAATCTCTTCTGCGCCTTAGTCTTTTGAGAATCTTGGTTGAACTCAGCTTGGGTGGAATAACGTCTGGCCTGCTGAATGGTGATGAGAGACCATATTTCAGCCAAGATCCTCCAGTTCAGCTTATTTCTAGAAGTATTGCAGAAATAAAACAGGTGCAAGAGCATTTTGGAGGCAAATCACAACATAAATATGCCCAATACCCAATGTGTGTTCTGCTTGCATGGATTTGCCCATAATAAGCATGTCATGCTTTGGCACAACAGATTCCATCTCTTTTCCATTTTTTAAATACAGAAAATTAAACCTTTGTTAGTTGCATCAGCAAGAAGCCAGTTGAAGAGAGATGCTCCCCTTGTAATATTATTATCCCCAACTGCATTCAATAGAACAAATGGGTGTGTGTGCATCTCCTCTTTTAAATTAACCACTGGAAAGTAGTATGGACTAATAGGTACCCAAATTCTCATTTTTATTCCTTGAAGTTCAACCAGGGCTGATAGAAATTCACGCCTGCAGCCTGAGAAAAATGGAGCAGCTCTTCAGGCCACGTGCAAACAAACATAATTTTATGTTTGTTGTTTTATTATTATTATTATTGTTGTTGTTGTTGTTGTTGTTGTTGTTGTTGTTGTTGCTGCTGTTGTTGCTGTTGTTGCTGTTGTTTTTCTCATTGTTGTTGTTGTAAACTGGAAATGAGCAATTTCCTAGCATTTAAAGATGGGAACCTAAGATTAACATAAAAAGGCATAATATTTGGGCAGAATTTGTTTTCCATGATTGCACATTTATACAAGATGATACACAAAAACAATATTTAGCTTTTATCTCCAAGGTTGGTGAAGTGGAAACCATGCAATTTTCTGTTACTGCCTTGCAGATTTCTTGACTCTAGGATATTTCTTGTGGAAAATGGACTTACATAACTACAGAGACATAGTTTTTTAAAAAAATGTCAAAGAGGAGACTTTAATAATCACAGATTATTTGTCATCTTTAGAGTGTGCTATGTTATTTCCAAGACCATTTTTATCACAATCATTATAGAATTCTGTCTCTGTTTTAGGAGGACTAACTTATAAAGGCAAGTTTTGTGGGGAAAATACATGATCACTTTTTTTGCTGAGAGTTGCATATTTGCACAAACAATTTTCTACATGAGAGATGGCTTAATCTATGCCAGAGGTAGATAACCTTTTTGTGGTTAGGTGTTACATTTAAGAGCTATAACCGGAGGGATAACCAACCTCCCTCCCTCCCTCCCTCCCTAGAGCACCAGAAATTCTAGTGAATGTCCCCTCCCTAAAAGGAGTGGACACCAAATGGGACTTTGGAGGTTATCCAACGCTGAATAGTATGTTGCTCTAAATATATAAATATGAGCCATATTTCTTTCTTGTTGAAGGTGAAGGAACCCAACTGAACCTCCAGATGGGAGGTCTCCTTCCCACTCTACAATTCTGACTCTTAGTCAGGGGTGGGATGCCACTGGTATAACCACTGATTTGGTGATCGCATGCACTCCACATTTTAAAAGGTAAGCCCATACTTTCCTTCAACTGCAGCCTCTGTGAAGAAAACAGCTGAGGTACGGCAAATCACTCTGCCATGTGAATCAGCTGTGCTTTAAACAAAGGTATAAAACACAGGAAAGAGCACGGGTGGGCGGGCAGGCCCACTTCCTCATCACAGCGTACTGGTTCAGAGTTATCTGAACAAGGGAACAAGGGGTTTGCCCAAACCAGTCTGAACCGGAAGAATCCCACCCCTGCTTTTAGTGATCACATTTACACTAGGTATAGTTTTCTCTCTTATTCCAATGTACTAGGTTTGTACCATATATTAAAACATCAACAAACCACACAGGGTGTATTTATACAATATGTATTATCATACACTATTGTATGTCATGGGACTATAAGATGGAGTTCAGTTGGAGGAGAGAATAAGAAAATGTCCTTCCATGCCAAATTGCTCTTAGACTGGCTATAACTGGACAAATCTCACAGTGGCTGTGTTTGAATGAATTGCTTAATTTGTATGACATGCTGTGCTTGGTTACTGTTGTTGTGACTCAGTATGTTGCATTACCCAACACATTTTGTTTATGATTCTATGTATTGGAGATATACCTAGAAAAATGGGCTAATTGAGTAATCAAGGTAGACCTAATGTCCAAATTCAGGATATTTTTATTTAGGAAAGATTAAAGACTTGCTATCCTTATGCTTGAGCTATCTCCTGATGAAACTTTATATTCTTTCTTTCAGGTACATTAAAAATCAACAATATCCAGCTTCATTGTTAGCTATAGTTTTTTTTCTGAATCTTCATGGTCTTTCCAACTTCTGAAAATTCAAAAATTAATGCTGGTTAGATCCAAGATTTCTTTCATACTTTATGTTTTCCATTTCACGCATGTCTTGATGTCTCTTGACTTGATTATCCAACATTGATTTGTGTCAATGTGTGTTAAAAACATCTTAATGGAAAAGCATAACACTTTGGGATTAACACAGGGGGCCATTCCCCTTTTATGTTAGAATATACATGTAAGAAGGGAAATATGCTCGAAGAATGTGTGAAAATAGAATGAGGATCTCACCATTTTGTTCTGCCAGCTGTGAATTTGGCAATTGAAAGAAATGAGCCCTATGTGTATAAACCTCCAAAGACCTAGAAATCAGAGAATCATAGAGTTGGAAGATGCCCTTACAATCTAGTAACAGGTCCACTGCAACATCTCATGACCATCCAGTCTCTATCTGAAGACCTCCAAGGATGGACAACTCCCCAATTCATGTAGCTCAGGGCTGTCAAACTCATGCTGGCCATGCCCACACCCAGTTTAGTGAAGGAAGTAGTAGTTTCACTGCCATGACGATGTGAGTTTGACATTCCTGAGTAGCAGCTTGTTCTGCTGGCTAATAAAGCATACAATCAAGACGTTTCTTCTGACATCTAGACTCCCTCATTGTTTTACCTTGCTCATTCAGGTTCTGTTCTCTGGGGCAATTGGAGAATAAGTTCACTGCCTTTTGTATGTGACAACACTTCAGATAAATGAAGAATATTATGGTATCTCCCTGAAGTTGTATTTTCTGTAGCTTATAACCAGTGGTACAATTCAGCCACTGTAATAACCAGTTTGGTGGGTGGGAGGGGCCAAATGCTCACTGGAAGTACTGGTTTTTCCGAACTGGTCCGAACCAGTAGAATCCCACCAGAGTTGGTATTCAGCAGGTTCTGACCAGTTTTGGAGAACCGATAGCGATACCACCTCTGACTGGAGATTTTACAGTATTCTTCCCCTGCCATGCCCACCAAGCCATACTCACAGAACCGGTAGTAAAAAAAATTGATTCCCACCACTGAATCCCACCCCTGCTTATAACACACACGGATACTTTATTCCTCATAGTTTTCAAAATCTTCATCTATGTTGATAGCTGTCTTCTGAATTCACTCCAATTGTGTGCATCTCCTCATTACTAAAGCAGCCTTTTTGTGGCTTCTAATACCCTCCAAGATGTGTGGAATCAATTATTTGGGTCTTTTTTTGTGAGGGACTTTTTAAAAAAAGCTCCAAATAATTGATTCCATACATCCTGGAGGGTATTAGAAGCCACAAAAAGGCTGCTTTGGTAATTTAATAAAAAAATCTTTTGAGATGCCAAAGGGGCAAAATATGTATCTTAAGCCTGCAGGTGCTTAAGGCACTGGTTTTATCCCTTATAATCTCCTCTTTTCAGGTAAATAATGGCTCAACTCATTTTGGAAGTTCAAGTTCTTCACCTGCCGCGACAAACGTGGCCCAGCTTTTAATCAAACGGAGTCACACTTCACAGCTTTCCGCATGGACATTTTGAGCACAGATTAGTGCATCTATGGTCAAAAATGCAGCCAAAAGTGGGATGGGGCAGATCAATGGGCTGCAACAGGAGTGGAATTTTCTCATGTTAACTGATGCTTTCCTTCTACCATCACTGAATTCAAGAGGGGCCGAGTAAACCTGCCCAACCTAACAACACCCATTCTATTTTATTGTCAATGTCTATCACACTTTGTGCATTAGCCCTCCCATATGAACTCGCTCATACTAAGATTGGCTTCAAAGGCTCATGTTATCTGTAATGACATGCATCTTCTTTTGTTTCCTCTGTGTAGCAGTTGCAGTTTGTCCTTTGGCAAGAGGTGGTCAAACACGTGAAGCAAACCCCCTGAACCAAATTCTGTTTTGGGACCAAGGTAATTTTGCCCACAGGAACATTTGCAGCATCTTGTTTACACTCTTTGTTCCAGGGAACAAGTGATGTGCCTGCCATTGCTTCCTTTCAGGAATCACAATGGGGTTTTATTCACTATCTTTTAGACCACTTCCCATCGCCACTTCATCTCTGCCTTTCTCCTAATTTATAGCATCAGGACGTGTCTCTGCAGTTTTCTTTTCCCAGAATAGCACTGGCTCGACCATTTGTCACACCGAAACCTATACGCAGTGTGGTCTTTCAGCTGTGAACAGGCTACATTGTTTTGTCTGACATAATGAGGCCAGAGACTCATCACTGGGCTCTACCTGCTTGGAACATTCCATAAAAGATCCAAAAAGAATGAGATGAGAGCATAGAAGTACCAGGCCCTACTTTTATTAAGTTTCGGCTAATCAGATACTTCAAGATGTTAAGGACTGCCATCATAAAATTTGCAACTGTGCTTTTAAATCACTAACTCTGAGATCAAGGAATTAGATTATAGGAGTAATTGTAGTTATAGGGAGGAGGAGTGGGAGGAGAAGTAGGAAGAGGAGGAAGAGGAAGGAAGAGGGAAGAGGAGGAGGAGTGAGGAGAAGAAGGAAAAGGAGGAGAAGGAAGAGGAGGGAGGAGGAGGAGGAGGGAGGAAACTTATAACCAAATGTATTATTATTATTGTTGTTGTTGTTATTATTATTATTTAATTTATTGCATTTATTTCCCACCCATATTGCAGCCTACAATTAAATGGGGGAAAATGATAAAAAGGTAAAAATAACAATAGTAACAACAACAACAATAATAGTAATAGTAATAATAGTAAAAACAGTGGGATTACAATAATCTGAAATTAAAAAGATAAGCACAGGGGTAGCAGTAGGTTCAATGGGGTTGGCTAGTTAGTCCAGCAGCCACCACCAATGATGTACTATTGCATCATCAGGCCAACCGGCAGAGCCAGGCCCTTGGGGAAGAATAGGAAAGTGGGAGACAAATCTCACCCAGGAAGGGTGACGGGGGGGTCAGGATGTTCCAGAAAGCTAGAGCTACAGCAGAGAAGGCTCTTCACTTGGATCCCATCAGTCAGAATTTCTTGACCAATGGTGCTTTTCCAAAATGGCCACTGGGCTTTCTTGTTTGTTTTTTCTCTTGAAGACATTTTGCTTCTCATCCAAGAAGCTTCTTCAGTTGTGGACTGAAGAAGCTTCTCGGATGAGAAGCGATAATTTTCGAAGAAAAAGAAAACTAGAAGGTCCAGTTGCCTTTTGGAAAAGCACCTTTGGGACAACCATGACATGAAAGATTGAGAATCTCCATGGACTTTGATGGATGGGATCCTCAGCAGGCCTCCTCTGCTGGCATGAGTAGGCCGGGCTTGTCTGAGTGGGACAAGGTGGTTCATCAAATAGACTGGCCTTACACTATGGAAGTCTTTAAAGGCCATAACCCACACCATGAACTGCAACCGGAAGTAAACTAGCATCCAAGGCAGCTTGCAAAGCAGTAATTTAACTTTTCTTCAATAATCATTGTTCTGTATGGAACTTGGTAGGTTCCAAGTTCCTCTTTCTGATTGGCTGAAAAGGCCACTCACGGATTGGTTAATT
>BHFT01015241.1:0-11648 GCA_004320025.1 Laticauda laticaudata | reverse complement strand
ACACTGCCCAACGGATTCAAAACGGACACAATGGACGAGCAAAATGTCCATCCCGTTGTTATCCGCTCTCTAAAAGGGGCAAAAATTTGCATAAACCGCGAGCGGATAACACGGACGCGGGGGAGGTGCAGGGCGCGATGAAAGTGGATGCGGACGGAAGCCTAGGGATGGAGCAGATGGGAGCAGATGGCCACATCCGCAGGGCTTCCAGGGGGCCTCAGCAAAGTGGACGCGGAACGGAATGAGCGGGATGCACAGCGGAGTGCACCAGCGGAATGAAGGCGGATGCAGAGCGGAAAAAGCCTAGCGGATTGCACAGCGGGAAAGCCGAACGATGCCTTGCCGCAGTTAATTGCGCATGCGGGGGGATTTGCACTTCGGCGCAAGACCCCGACGATATAAAGGAAGCCAGCTCGCATGTGGCCAGCATTCACTCAGACAAAGACCTGCTGCAGCGAATACATCAGTCCCTTGCCTGCCCCTGCCTGCATGCCTGGCCTGCAAGCCTTGCTGCCAGCTTCCTGGCCAACCTGCTCCCAAGCCTCCCCTGTTCCAGACCGTCCCACTGCCAGCGCCTTGCTGACCTGCCTGCGTCGCAGCCTTCGCTTGCCAGCCTGCCTTCCAGCCCGCCTCCCTACAGCCACTCAGCCTGACAGCCTTGGTGCCTGCCTGCTTGCCAGCCTTAACTGCCTGCCGCCTTCCTGCCAGGCTTTTACCTGCCAGCCCTTTGGTGCCAGACTTCCTTGCCAGCCTTGTGTTGCCCTGCCAGCCTCCAGCAGCCTCCCTGCCACCCAGCAACCCCACAACACATGGGGAAGAAGCGGAAAAGTCTCAGCAACCTAGCCGCCATCTCCTGGGCAAGAGGGACAGGCGCCACCCTCCCACCCCCGCTTCCCTGACTCTTGCTTCTGCTGCGGGCTTCTGCTGCTGGAGCTCGCTCCTTCTTTGTGGCTGGAGCCCTGCTGAAGCTGGCTCCTGGTTGGTGGGTGGCTTCTGCTGCGACTTCTGCTGAAGCTGCTGCTGGTCCTGCTCATCACTGCTCATGCTCCTGGGACTTTGCCTCGTTCCTGCTCGTTCCTGGACTTGCTCGTACTGCTCGTTTACTGCTCGTGCCCTCCTGTCTTGCCTCATCCTGTTCGTTCCTTGCTCGTGCCTCCTGCGTCCTGGCTCTCTCCTGGGTCCTGCTGGTGCTGCTCGGTGCTGGCTGCTTCGTGCTGCTGGGCGGCTCCTAGTGATTACTGTGCTGCCTGCGTGTATTATTCTGCTGCTGCTGATCTGGTCTGCTGATCCTGCTGCTGGTGCTGCTGCTGCTGATGATGATGATGATTATGATCACGCTGGTGAGGATGATTGATGATTGACCGATTCCTGCTGGTGCTTGCTACTGCTGGTTAGGTGTGAGGACAGCCTCTACCACTTGGGGAGCCCCTCTGATGATTGCCCATATGGTCCTGGCAAAGGAGGAAGAGGCGTATGCGGGACGGGGAGGGAAGGCAATACTTTCATTGAGGAGGAACACGAGATGAGGTGCTGGGAGTGGCTGAGGAGGGAAATGACTATCTGTGGAGGAAGGACACCAGCTGTACAGGACACCAAAAAGGAAGCAGGCCTGCTTGTGAGAGCAGAGGGCGGAGACTATGGGTTACACTTCGCGAGCGTGCTCCATCGGACTAAGGTGGAAACATATGCACAAACTGGTACGGGGTAAGCTAGCCACAGCTGAAGAACAATTCTGGCCATGGCCACATTCTATAGACTGACGAGCAGAGAGAACCTAAGTCAGGCCACGGTTTGCCGAGCTTCCTGGAGGGTGGAATCCGCCACCGAGGCCAGCACCAGCAGCCCCTCTCACTACCCTCTCCCTTCCAGCCAGCCTGCTGGAGGCCAGACTCTTCGGCAAGAGTCCAGTCCTGTCTCCAGGCAGGTTTCTGTCTTGGAGCGTTGGCCATGGCGGAGTAAACGCCCGCTGACAGCTGTTGTCCACCGTGGTGGAGCACGTGGAGGACTCCCCGGTTCGCGATGAGGAGAGAGGAGACATCGAGGTCCACCAAGTCGTTAGCCGCATCCACCCCCCCCAGCTCCGCCTCCACAGAAAGGCAGGAGAGCCAGACAGCAGGAGGGGAAGAGCCACACTGTCCTGCTGGAGATCAGGGACACCATCCGAGCAGCATAGATCTCCGTTCCTCTCAAGCTGCGTCCACACCGATCCCTCATCCTCCAACGCAAGCCCTTCCAGTCACTATGTCAACCAGACCCTCAGAGAACATGGAGGAACCCGGGGAGTACCAGGTGGTGGAAGGGACTGGATCACGGAGCTTTGCTTCCACCAACCCTTCCGACCCCGACGGAATCCTGCCCTCCCACCAGTCCAGGTCTGCGTCCTCCACCCCAAAGGTGATGTCCCTCCCATACCAAGAACTTCCCACAGCCCCTCAACCCTACCAGGGGCTACGGCTAACCAGGAGGCCAGCAGCACAGGCAGCAGCCCTTTCCCAGCCCAGGCAACAGAGTCATCGGGCACACCGTTGCCACCGGTTCCACTGATGCCACCGATGCCAGCCACGCCAATGATGCCACCGATGACAGCGATGCCACCCACACCACCGAGTGCCACCCACCGCCAGTCCTCATCCCAGCTTGCAGGACCAGAAGCCCCACAACACGGACTCCTTCCTCGCACCCCACAGCCAGCCCGGCCTCAGCTACATCTGTCATTCAGTACTGGGCGGCTGACACTCCTTGGCATGGAGGAAGGACCTCTCAGCATCTGCGGGTCTGAGCAGCTGTCTGAGAGCTTCTCAACACACCATCCCCTGTTGTCCTCATTGGGGCCAGGCACCCTAATTGGATGATACAGACCAAGCCCTCCGGCACCACTCCACTCCATAGCACTGGGAACCCTTCACCCCTCGAGACTGGGCACACCTCTAGCCGAGTGACCAATAAGTAGTGCCAGAGACTTGGGTAGCTGGCTACCTTGTAGAGTTTATTTGGACACTGACGGGTCATTTTTGTTTTACAGCTTGTTGTTTCAATAAAGTTTATCTTTGATTCACACACTTGCTTCATTTCTTTTTTTAACTAAAGTCTTGATGGAAACTTTTAGTAAATGGTTTAAGCCTTGCAAGCTTGTGGGATGGGTTAAGATTAGCAGCTGGATGGGTATGCTGTTGGGAATGGGCAGTGATAACCTGTGGGCATGGCGTATAGCTGTGGGTCTATGGCAGGATAACCTGTGGATATGTAACAGCTGTGGGATGTGCAGGGATACCTTGTGGGCATGTGCGTAATAGCATGTGGGATGCCCGTAAGGATAGCACTGGGATAGATAAGCCTCCAGTGCAAGGCTAGTGCGATTTTTGTCCACCCTCCCATTTGGTGCCCACACCTATGGAACCTTTATTATCAATAATAATGTAATAATTCATCCACACACTGGCAACACAAAAACACAACTCTTTATTAAACGCCCTGTTCATTGTAGGCCCACCCAACATACATGGCCAATCTCAACAGTGTGATGGAGACAGGCTTGAAGGAAGCATCCATTAAGGCATTCTACCATCCTGTCTTGCCACTCCACTTGCCTCCAGCTGGGGAGTTGCACCACGTGTACTCAGGAGGTTGACGCTGCTTCTTCCCTTCATGTTGAGGACTCTGTTAGGGCCTTACACATCCTGACTGGTCTATCAGGTTTTTGCCCTTGCCTTCATTCCCCAGGGTCCATGTCCCCATTGGCCTTGCTTGGAGGCCACGAGCCTTGTTCTTGCTGACCGTGGGTAGGCTGGTGTGTCGCATGAGATTGCTGCAGATTTTGCAGCAAGCTTCCACGATTCCTCCTCACGGTCTCTGGGCGATTGCTGCATGGTGGTGAAGAAGCACCTGGAACCTGGCCACGATGCCAAAAGCATTTCTCCACCACCCGCCCTTGCCCTGGACAGCCTGTAGTTTGAAAGTCCTCTCTTTCACGGGGTGAGGCATTTGGAGGTGTTAGACTCTCATGAGGTAGGTTCTGAGGTTGCGTTCCAGCTCCTCCTGAGGTCACTGTGGGGATTGTCATTACCTGGGCACTCTGAACATAGCCGGCTGCCTGAAGCATCGATGTACAGAACTTTGTATGTCAGCTCCGACCGATGGCGAATCCAGGGGATGATGCTGAAGAACGCCCTGGAGTTGAAAATAAGTGGACCCCGACTTGGCTTGAGTGCTTTTGGCAGGCCACGCTGCTTGCCAATCTTGGCTCCAACGCGTGTGTGGGAAGTTCCACCTCTGTACCACTGCCTCTGCAACTTTCTTCCCATCCTTTTTTCAGTGGAGGGAGGCGGGTATCTGGAGGAGCTCCTCCCAGTTATTCTTCAGTGATGGTGCCTTGCACCACTTCTTCTGACCACATGCTTATGGTAGCTGTGTGGCACCCTCCAGCCGTACTGCATTGCTCCTGTAGGTGGTCCCCTGAGGGCCAGGTGGCCGCAGAGTGAGTGCAACCTTGAGCCCAGGGGGTCCAGGGCTGGGCCGGAAGTCCGTATGTTTGCCTTGGTCAACCTGGGTGTCCATTTGCGCTGCCACGACTTCGTCAAACACTGGCTGGAAGGCGATCTCATGAAGTTCTTGGGAATGCCTGAGTGTCTTTCGTTCCTGAGCTCCACCATCAGATTGTTGTACAGCCCGTACTCTGATTCTCCTCCCAATCCCTCTTCGGACCCAGACACTTCTTGGCCACCTCCTTTTCTTTCCCGTGTAGAGTTCACAGTAGTTCTCTTAGATGGCTTTGCCACTGTTGCAGCAAGTGATGGTGGCTTGCCAAAAGGACTGTTGTTACCGCATCCACCATTGACATGACTGGATGCTTGGAAGAGCAAAGAAGTCAGATGAAGCTGCAAAGGTCTGCCCCACAGCTGGGCTGCTGGTCTGAAAGTGAGATGCAGACGAGTTGCTCCCCCTTTTTTATAGGCAGTATAGGTTCCCTTTTGCATCCTAGGCATCCTCTAGGGCATCCTCTTAGGTGCATCCTCTAGGCATCCTCTAGCGCATCCTGTAGACATCCTCTAATATCCAAGATAGGTCCCCTCTGCTGTAATGTTTTTTCCATTTTTTAAAAAGGCCCATGTCACACTGCCCAACGGATGCAAAAAGGACACAGCGGACAAGCCAAAATTGTTCCATCCGTTAGCTTATTCCGCCCTTTCGGAAAAGGCTGGGCAAAAAATTTGCATAACCAGAGCGGATAACACGGACGGGGGGAAGGACGCAGGCAGCGGATGCAAGCGGATGCGAATGGGAAGCCCAGCGGCATGGGAAGCGGGATGGCAAATCCGCTAGGCTTCCGGGGACGGCCGCCAGCAAGCGACGCAGAACAGAAGAGCCAGATGCAGAGCGGGCAAGTTCCTAGCGATGAAAACAGATGCAAAGCGGATGCACAGCGGATGCACAGCGGAAGCCTAATGGATTGCTCCTGGCGTTAATTGCGCATGAGGGGAGGATGCATTGCGTCAGCCCCGCTGGATTATAACGGAAGCAGCTTATGGAAGCAGGTTGCCATTCAGAGAAAGACCTTCTGCCAGACGGATTGGCTGCCTTGCCTGCCCTGTCCTGCATGTCTGCCTGCAAGCCTTTGCTGCCAGCCTCCCTGCCAGCCTCCCTGCGAAGCCTTGCTGCCAGCCTTGGGTGCCAGCCTGCCTGGCAAGCCTTGCCTGCCAGCCAGTCTGCCTGCCAGCCTTTGCCTGCCTGTTTCCTGCCAGGCCTTCGTTCATGTCTGGAACCTGCCCAGGCCTTGTCTGCCTGCCTGCCTGCCAGCCTTGGTTGCCTGCCTTGGTGCTGCTCCTCCTGCCAGCTTTCGTGCCTGCCTGCCTGCCAGCCTTCATGCCAGCCTTAGGTTCCTGCCAGCCTCCCTGCCAGCAGCAACCCCACAAACCATGCGGAAAGCACAGCAAGCCTCAGTTCCACTGGCTAGCCAGCGCACACACCCTGGCCCACACTCTTGTTCTCCTGGGTCTTCTGCAGCACGGACTCGCGCCTTTCTGGGGCTGGCGCTTCTGCTCTTCTGCTTCTGGAGGAGGCTGATTGACAAGCATTCCAGCCACAGGCCACCTCCACAGCACCTGGGACCTTCACCCCTGAGCTGAGCGACCAGAGGAGTGCCAGGAGACTCATTTTGTCTTATACTTGTTTTTTATAAGAGTCTATTTATGATTTCACACACTTGCTTTCATTTCTTTTTTTTAATAAAGTCTATGCTGGAAACTTTTAGAAATGGTTGAAGCCCTTTGCATGCTTGTGGGGATGGAGTTAAGGATAGCAGGTACTTGTGGTGGGCAGGGAATACCTGAGGACTATGAGCAGGCGATACCTTTGGGCATGATGCGTATATCTGTGCGTATAGATAAACCTCCCAGTGCAAGCATTTGGCCGACTGTATTGGTCACCCTCCCAGATACAACACCTATGGCCCTATTATCAATAATATGTAATAATCATCCACACCTATCAACATAACACAACTCTTTATTAAATGCCCTGTTCATTGTAGGCCCACCCAACATACATGGCCCCAACTTCATCCCATGTGATGAAACAGGCTGAAGGAAGTCATCCATTAAGCATCTACCATCCTGTCTTGCCACTCCACTGCTCCAGCTGGGGATTTGCACCAGCGTCTCCAGGACTGGTTTGCGCTGCTTCTTCCCTTCATGTGATGCTCTT
Source organism: Laticauda laticaudata (assembly GCA_004320025.1). Lineage (NCBI taxonomy): Eukaryota > Metazoa > Chordata > Lepidosauria > Squamata > Elapidae > Laticauda > Laticauda laticaudata. The sequence continues at coordinate 4,949 of BHFT01015241.1, read as the reverse complement.
GTGGGGGCTGGCGGCCTGTGCACATCCACAGTGATCTATCAGGTTTCGCCCTTGCCTCCATTCCCCAGGCTCATGTCCCATTGCCTTGTTGGAGGTCCACGAAGCCTGTTTCTGCAAAGACTTGGTAGCGGGTGCATATGAGATTGTGCATGGATGCAGCAAGCTTCCCATGATCCTCCTCACGGTCTCTGGGCAATTGCTGCATGGTGTGAGAAGTACCTGGAACCTGTTGGCCAGGATGCCAAAGTCGTTGTCACCACCCGCCTAGCCCTGGACAGCCTGATAGTGAAGATCCTCCTTCTTTACGGGAGGACGTCTGGAGTGATGGTTTCATGAGGTAGTTGTGAGGGATAAGGCTGTCATCACCCACGATGAAGTAGGGCATCATCTTGCGTGTCGTTTGGGGCAGTGGGTTCTGGATCTTGGGAGCCCACGAATTTGAGGTTGCATTTCCAGCCCCTCTTTGAGGACACTGCGCGCTTATATACCTGGGCATCTGAAGATTAGCCATTGCCTGAAGGCATCGATGTACATGAACTTGTAGTCAGCATCGACCATGGCGAAGAAGGATTGATGCTGAAGAAGCCCTTGGAGTTGAAATAATTGTGGACCCTTGAGTTGGGTGGAGATTTGTAGGCCACGTGCTTGCCATCTATTGGCCTCCAACGGTGTGGGGGAAGTTCCACCTCTGGATACACTGCTCCTGCAACTTTTTCCATCCTTCTTCGATGGAGGGTGACTGGAGGACTCCTCCTTGATTCTTCGATGATGGCTTGCCACCACTTCTCTGATCACAATGCTGAGGTTTCGATGGCACCCTCCAGCCTACTGCCATGCTTTTGTAGGTGGTCCCTTACGGCCAGGTGGCGCAGAGTGAGCTGCCACCTTGAGCCCAGCGTTCCAGGCTGGGGGCGGAAGTTGGTGTTGATTGTCTTGCCGTCAACCTTAGGTGTCAGCCGCTTGGCCCACAATTCGGTCAAACATTGGCTGGAGGCATCCCTTCATGAAGTTCTTGAATGCTCCACCATCATCTTGTTGTACGTCCGTCTCTGCCTCTTCTGGCGAACCATCTTCAGACCCAGTAGCTCTTTTTTGCTTGCCTCTTGTTTCTTTTCTCGCTTAGGGCTAGAAGTTCACAGAGCCTGCAGATGCGCTTTTCGCACTTTGCAGAAGATGGTGGCTGCGAAAGGTCTTTTTGCAATCCACGCGTGACATGCTGGATGCTGTCGGCAAGAGGAAGAGTCAGATGAAGGCCGGGTGCAGAGGTCTGCACTGCGTGGCTTGCTGGTTCTGAAAGTGAGATTGCATTATGAGTTGCCTCCCCCTTTTATAGGAAATATAGGTTTTCCACTAGCGCATCCTCTAGGCATCCTCTAGGCATCCTCTAGGCCATCCTCTAGACATCCTTAAGTATCCGAGATAAGTGTCCCCTTGCGACTTTTTTTCCATTTTAAATGCTTGTGTCTCTCCATGCTGCATCCGCTAGGCCATCCGTTCTGCATCCGGTTCTGCGTCCTTTCGCTTCCTCCCTGCATCGAAACGGCCAGCGAGTTGCGCGGATTGCCAGAACGCGATGTCCTAAGTGGACTATATGCTGGATGCCATACACTGCGTCATCCCATATGCTACAAATCGCCGATGCCTAGCGGATGCATAGTGATTGCAGAACGGCACTCAAACTTAAATCACAACAAACAACAAGAAACTAAAAACAATGGACAAACTGCGATACCCATTTTCACGCAAAAGTTTTGGGCAGCCCAAAACTTTCTGAGTGGTTGAAACGTTCAATAGACGGATGCTCTGATGGATTATAGAGGAAGCAAAACGGACAGGGCAGTGAGTACATCGCGTTTTCCAATCGGGGATGGCAAAGCTTTTTTGTTTCCCGTTTACATCCTTTTGCATCCGTTGCGTTCAGTGTCCCACAGGGGCTTAAATGCTTTGTTTCCGCTTGCGCCCATCCAATTCTGCATCCGTTCCGCATTCCTCCCTGGCTCCGACGGATGCGAGTGCGGCAGGATGCGGCAACGGATGCCTGGGAGGATATAGCGGGATTGCGTAGCAGATGCCAAGACACGGCACGAATTTCTGATACATTTCTCCGCACAAAAGTTTTTGGGCAGCTCAAAACTTTCTGAGCGGCATGAAAACCGTACAATAGACGGGATGCTGGACGGATAGAGAAGGAAGCAAAACGGAGAGGCAGTGAGTACATTGCGTTTTCCAACGGATGGCAAGCTTTTTTGTCCATTTTACATCCTCTTTGCATCTGTTGGTCCAGTGTGACAGGGGCTTTAGTATGTGAAAAATGATCCTGTCACTTTTTTCAGTGCTGTTGTCAGTTTGAACGGTCACTAAATGAACTGTTGTAAATCAAGGACTACCTGTACAGCAGCTGAGATAAAATCAACCGGCACAATCAATACAACCAATATATCAAAAGTACAACACATCTTCCCCAAATCAGGGCAGTCCCAAAGCAGTGGGCATTTGGTTAATTCCATCCTTAACCCTTAAAGACATCAGAATGGAAAGGAGGACACCAAGTAATCCAGAGGTGGTATTCAGCAGGTATTGACCAGTTCTAGAGAACCAGTAGCAGAAATTTGGGGTAGTTCGCAGAACCAGCAAATCCCACCTCTGACTGGAGATTTTACAATATCCTTCTCCCTGCCACGCCCACCAAGCCACGCCCACAGAACTGGTGGTAAAAAAAAAATTGAATCCCACCACTGAAGTGATCTATGCAGCACTATTAAAGAAACAATTTGGTGGAAGGTGAGGAGAAATCCAGCACTTTTTGACTGATCAAGCATTTTGCTCTTATGAAAATCTATATATACGACAGCCTTCCAATGTTATAGATGAACACTTTTTGAGCTACAGGCGCAGACTGTATTACATACCTCAAAAGCAGTTATCAGTAAAGAATATTATGCTTTTGCAAAATGATTTGTAACTACTGTAACTCAGGCATATTTTTAATACCTGCTTCTTCTTCTTTTTTTACCTTTAAGTGAAAATCAAGCTATGCAATGGCCAAGTCCTTCTAGCACAGTCTCAGCCCTCTGTCCTGCAGGACAGGAGGTAAGGAGCCATCCTGCCTTCTCTTGTAGCATTAGAAAATCGGATGCAAGATTAAACTTTGGTCAACTTTTCCCTGGCTCTGATGTGTTCTTGGTCAGAAGCCAAGCTAACTTAGATGAGTGGGACTGCTGATGATTCATTTCGCAAAGTCGTAGAAGAGGGGAGGATTAAAACATCTGACTCCCTCACTTAAGCAAAGCCAGAGAAGATGTGCCTCTTCCTCCAATCAGCAATAACATTGTTTCTGCAAGTTTTTAAGCAGTAATTGGTCACTGGAGTGGGAAGAAATATTCATCTGGTTCAGTTCCAAGCTGGGAAAAAAGCACTGGAGACAAAATGGAGGGTAGAGGCCGATTGGAAAGAGGGTCTGTTTATTGATGAAGCAGAACCACAAACATGTGGTGCAGCTGGCCACATGGAGTTGAGAGTGGGGTTTTTTAATACCTTCTCTTGGGCTTTGCCCTCGAGCTTCCTGTTCCTGTGCAAGAACATGTATTCTATTGGCTGTTGTAGGGGTTATGTAGGGGTCATAGCTGGCTGTATGATTGTCTGAGCTCCCAGGTTTGGTTGAAGTTTGCTGGGAGTGGTGCAACTGAGATGATGCAATGAAGAGGCTTGTGTTCTGAAAAGGTGTTGGGCAATTTCTATAATGGCTTAATATGGCTTTGTCCTGGGTTGGATCTTGAGTGAGGGTTAATCCTATCACTCTGCCTTTGTTTCAAAATATCCTGTCTTGAATGGATTACCAAATCTGCATTTCTAAAAGTATCTGTTTGGTAGGGAGCTGGAGCTCTGAGTTTCTGTCTCCCTTAAGATTTTTTGTCCAAAGGCAAAAAACTGTACTAAAATATATACTTGGTTAGAAAAAAATGATAAAACAATGCATAGATTTGAAACCAGAAATATTCTTGTTGGGTATATTACCAGAACAGTATAACAAAGGGAAAACATACTTAATTTTCCATGTATTAATGGCAGCAAGAATTGTATTTATGTAAAAATGGAAAAATGAAAAGATCCCTACAGATGAAAGTGTGATTTAAAAAATATTAGAATGTGCTGAGATGGATAGATTAACACTTCAAAGAAAAGAAAAGAAAAGAAAAGAAAAGAAAAGAAAAGAAAAGAAAAGAAAAGAAAAGAAAAGAAAAGAAAAGAAAGAAACAGAATACTTTACAACATGGGGCTTGTTTTACCAATATTAACTAACAGAAACAGAGGTTATAATCTAAAAAGATCAAAAAGATAATTTTAAAAAATTACATTGAAAACTTTGTAAGATGGATAAACTAATTATATCATGACTGTGTACTTAATATTGACATGTTTATTATAATAATGCTATTATGATTAATGTTGTATCTCTACTTAAAACTAACTGTGCCCAGACAACACGCTGTTCAGACAGGTATGGAATATAGGGGAAATATTTTATCCTGTCTTTTTTTAAACATTTCTCAAAATATTTCATTCTTCTAGGATGAATGGGTGGGTGCTAACTTTCTACACTGGGATTGGACAAGGTGATAACAGGCAGCTTATATTTTTTTTACAAAGGGGTATTGATGAATTGCACAGCTTGTTTATATTGCTAAGTTGATCTTAATAGCCAAGATCGGAGAGTTGCCCCAACTCCCTTAGAATCCTCAAGTGCAAATTGGAATGACCCTAGAGATCATCTAGTCCAACACCCCCTCCAGAGCTGGAATCCAACCCTGCAGCATCCCAAACAGAGGGCCATCCCATTTCTGTTAAACACAGTTCCAGCAAAGGAGAGCCCATCCCCTCCCGAGGCTCTGGGATGCCACTGTTGAGTATCTCTTCCTGTAAAAAAAAAAAAAAGTTTCTTTGGTGTCCAA
>BHFT01015240.1:0-22110 GCA_004320025.1 Laticauda laticaudata | reverse complement strand
GATGGAACATTTTTCTCGTCCGCTGTGTCCTTTTTACAAACGTTTTGCATCCGTTGGCCAGTGTGACAGAGCCTTAAGCTAATAGCATTTCATCAAAAACTACATTAACTATCCTGGCATCTTGAAAAACAGTTTATACCTCTCTCTCCACATTTGCAATTCTGAGCGATTAAAAAAATACACAATAACTGTACTGAAATGGGCAAAGTTTCAAATCCCTCCATCTGTGAGAACAAATGCCATTCCTTTGGATATTCATTTACAATGACTATTCTATTTATTTATGTATTTCTGAAACACAATGTCTTAAGAAAGCTGTTCTTTTTTTGAGAGAGATTGTCATAAATTTCTAAATGATATTTTTTTTGCTTAGTTATGTAAAAATTAATGGTTTCATTCACATGAGGTCGAACAATACATGTATGAAATACCTGAAATTTTTGATGCAATCCCACTTTTAGGACTGTGGATTGTCACTTGGAAGTGACACAGTTGTGGTAGAATTGAGATCTCTGGTTATCCTTTGCTGCCGTAAAAATAGTATTTCCAGATACTATTGTGGACAATGAATCAAGTCACATTAAGTGTTTTTTAGATTTCCAATTACTGTGAGAACTGTCAGCCAATCCAAGAGCTTTTTTATTGATGGTGTGAGACTTGGGACGCGAAGCACTAATTCTTTTGTTCACACAAGGACAAACTATTGGCTTTGGGAAGTATCAAAGCAAGCAGCTATTCATAGAGGGATCTCTGCTAGTTAATGTTTCCGATCAGGTCCTTGATTGCTAGCAGTTTCAACATTCACCCTGTTTTTCCATCTCCTCAAAACTTATAATACACTTAAAAGCACAAAAATGGTTAGGTCACCTATTAGATTAAACAGATTATTTGTTTTGGGGTATCCAACTGTGGTTTATAAATCAGTGAACTGTGTTATGCATTCTTCGGCAAATTTTCCCATCTAGCATAAACAATACTTAAATCCCACATGTTGAAGGAAAAACCCAATAGAGCACACAAACTTAAAATTGGAATTATCAAGTGAGAAGTCCAGTAAAATAAATCCTATCTCATTTGAATGTTCCAATAATCTTACATGCAGTTGCTATAGCAGTCAATTAACCAGAGACCATAATAGAGATATTTATAATTTATCAATCATAATGGATATAAAGAATGGTTTGCATGAATCTAATTTGCACTCTATTTCAGTGGAGGTGCATATTCCAATGATTTTCTTAGAATATTTTCAGAGTAAGGAACAATTTCTGTCTCACTATATTATATTTCGTTAATATACCAATATACAGATCATTCTTCTTGATGGTGCATTTAATCACAGATTTAATCATGTTTGCTTAATGATTGAATGAGAGATAATTGGCAGGAATCCCACATAATGCTAAGGCTCCTCTAGATGGTGCTGAACAACAGTTTCCTTAAAATAATCCCAGCTGGCATAGCCAATAGTAAAGGATCTTGGGAATTATGACTCTGCAATATTTCAGGTTTCCAGCTGCACCATAAACAAGGATATCCTAATCTCAGAAGTTGGGCTCAAGCATCAGAACTAAGCAAGCCACATTATAGTTAAATTATTTAAGAGTATGGACACTTATATTCTAGTCCAGTGTTTCCCCACTTTGACAGTTAGCAGATGTGTTGATTTCAATTGCCAGGATTCCCTAGCCAGCCATGAAAAACACCATTCTAGTCTATCCTCTTTCATGGAAATTCCTAGGGTAAGTTGGTACCAGTCACTTTCAGAGTTGTTACTGTGGAGGAAAAAATAGGAAAGAGTAAGGTTACAGATGCTACCTCGAGCATATAAAAAAAAAAACCACTGGTTTATAAGTAGGATGCAAATGAATGAATGTATTAACTTGACCATAGGATCAGATTATTATTTTATTTACTGATCCGAATTATGTCTCTGCAAGCTAGCACTTGTTCTTGAGGCTTTTGGGGAAAGCTTTTTCTTTTCCTTGCAATGAGATTTTCCAGAAATTGAACCCCAAGCTATTTGCACACAGAGCCAATGCTTTCTTAAAAAGCTGTAGACTTTTTAAGCCATTATACTTTAAGGCTGTAATTTATTTTTACTCTCCAGAGAAACTGTGTGTATTAATAATTTCATCCTGAGGAATAAGTGTCCTGTCAGATATGTCTTGGTTAGTACAGGAGCATTCATATAACCTCCTTATCTTGATACAAACCAGGGGTGGGCTGCTGGGAGTTTGCAGGGGTTTAGGAGACCCTTTACCTAAGATTCTGCAGTTTGGAGAACCTCCAAATCCCACTCCTGGCTGGCCCTGCCCACCCTTCCCAGGAGTCCTCATGGAGCCAGTTTTGAATGCAGGTAAGTGCAGGGTGCATGTGGAAGCTCAGAGAAGGCAAAAAAATAGGCCTTCTGGAAATTCAGAGAGGCTGGAAACAGGCCCATTTCCGGCTTCCAGAGAGCCTTTGGAGCCCTGGGAGGCAATTTTCATCCTCCCAGAGGCTAGAGGAAAGCCTACGGAACCCGGGGAGGGCAAAAACGCCCTCCCACTATGGTGTAGGAGGCTGACTAGGCCACGCCCATCCAGCAACCAGGCAGAGAATCCATTGTTAAAATGTTTGAAGCCCACCCCTGATACAAACCATTACAGAAACACCAGGCTATAACCAATGATGCTTGTCTATGGGAAAAAATGGATTCCATTTCTTCCAATGAGCTCTCAATCCTCCCTTTGTGATTCACTTCTAGGACCTTCCACTAAATTGAGAATATGTGCAGGGAAGTAAATGAGAAGAAGTCCTGCAATACTTCACAGTATTCACATAATTAAAAAGATTAGAACAGATAAGATAACCTTTATTGTTATTTTTTACTGTGAGCACACTGGTCCACATTGAAAATGAAATTCTGTTGCCTGCTCTCAAAAGAAAGTATATATCTAACCATACATACATAAACACAGATATGCACATGCTATAGATACACATGCATAATCTACACCCGTACATATGTATAATATAAATATCAACCACTATCCATTTTGAGTACAGAGTGGAAAGAGGAAACAAGAGTTCACAAGGTTACTGCTACATGGAACAAAAGTGTGACTGAATCTGGATGTTCTGCTTTGGATACCACAAAGCTTCTTCCCAGAAGGTAACAAGAAAAACAGGTCTTGAAGAGGATGCAGACCCTGCTCAAGCATCGCTTATGTGCTATGTCCTAGATCAGGGGTGTCAAACTCAAGGCCCAGGGGCCAGATCTGGCCCACAGGGTGCTTAGATGTGGCCTGCGGGACCTTTGCTGGAAACAGCAAAGGACTGGCCCGTGGTACCTCTACCAGCAAAAACGGAGCTCAGGAGGGCTGCACGCAGCTCTCTTGAGCTCCGTTTTCACAGGCAGAGGATAGCAGGAGGCCGTTGCAGCCAAAAATGGAGTTCGGGAGCCTGTTTTCTCTGGCAGAGCGCTCTGGCCAGCACAGGTGCCCCCAACACGAGTAATGTCAAGCTAGCAATGCCCACTCCAGCCCTCCGAGGTCAAATACAACTCTGATGTGGCCCTCAATGAAATCAAGTTTGACACCCCTGTCCTAAATAAAGGGGAGTGAACTGCCAGTAATCTTCTCTGCCATCCTCACCACTCTCTGCACCGTCTTCCTGTCTGAAGCAGTGATGCTTCCAAACCAGACTGTAATGCAATATGACAGGATGCTCTCGGTCCTCCCTCTGTAGAAAGTGGTAAGGACAGGGGAAGGAAGATGTACTCTTCTCACTCAACACAGAAAATGCAAGCGTTGCTGTGCCCGCTTCATCAGTGTCTCACTATTGACCAACCAAGATAGGCTACTCATTAACTGCACACCCAGAAACTTGACTAACATAATGATATACTGTAAGAATACAGTATATCAATTACAATAGCTTGCTTAATGACTGTTCAAAGTTACAACAGCACTGAAAAAAGTGACTTATGACTGTTTTTCGCACCTATGACTGGCGCAGCTTCTCTATGGTCATATGATCAAAGTTCAGACACTTGGCAACCGACTCACATTTATGACGGTTGCAGTATCCCATGGACATGTGATCATCTTTTGAGACCTTCTGACCTGTGGACTCAATGGGGAAGCCAGATTCACTTAACAAGCATGTTATTAACGTAAGAATGGCAGTCATTCACATAACTGTGGTAAGAAAGGAAAATGGAGCAAAATTCACTTAACAACTCTCTCACTTTGCAACAGAAATGTTGGGCTCACTTGTGCTTGTAAATTGAAGATTACCTGTAGAACGAATATATTTTATTTATTAGTTTAAACAACTATTGTAGAACTTTCTATTTTGAAACCCAGGAATTAACTTCTTAAATGCATTTACAGGGATATATTAATTGACTTAAAATCAGCCATCCCTCTGAAGGCCACTTTTAATTGGAAACCCCTAATGTGAATAAATGAATGTCAACTGCAGAAGCCCCTACATTTAATCTTGTTTGCTCCCAAGTAAGCTGGCACTGAATCAGGCTTCATCTCTGCTCTCCTGCCGTCTCTCCTTCTGCCAAATATACAATTCAAAATATTTGAAACAAATCAGGCAATGTTCCATAGCTGCTCCCTGTCTGTTTTTTTCAGCGGTGGGCCCTATATTTCCTTCAGTAAGACTTGAATTGTAATTGTTTGCTTGAAAGAATCAGTTTTAATATTGAAGTATTTTAATTAGTATTGTTTGTAAGGACCAGCCTCAACTCAGTTTTGTGGGTTCTGTCTGTTTTCAGAAAATGAGAGCTGGCACAAATATATTGGCTATTGAAGATATTCCCTCCAATTTATTTACTCATTCGATTGTTCATTTATTCAGTAGAGTTATATTCTGCCCTTATTTTGTACAGTCCAAGGTTGCACATGTAATTATACATGCATTATTACCCTCACCTCAACTACATTCAGCATACTTTTGTAACATAATCTTTTCTTGCAATACATTTCCTAAGAATGTCAAATTAGCAAAAGATCATTCTTTGCCACAAACTATGCAAATAAGGAGCACAGCTGTTGCCGAAACAGAGTGTTTGATAAATATTTTTGTTACACAAGCTTCCACAAAAGGAGAACAAGGTATGCTTTACGGCAGAAATATTTTCCTATCCCCCAAAGTCCTGAACTCCATAAGGTTACTGAGCTTAGCCAAATGTCTGCTTTTCTGTTGTATTTTTAAGCAGTTAGGGACAACTAGCAATATGTACAAAAAATCCACACGGCCCTATATCTGTTTTTAAGTGTTTCCTAGCATGTGCTAAAACAGAAGCCAGAAGCACAGGAAACTCCTTCTTTAGAAACAGCCAATGTAAACCAGGCTGCCTGGCAGGAAATATGGTCCAAGATAATGCCAAATTATCATCCAATTCAGATGAAGGTCAACAGACTAGGAAGGAGAATGGCTGGCCTGCTCCTTTGCAGTTAATAGCATCTTTATCTGCAAATATCAGCCAGGGAAGATTTTCATGACAAGAGTAATTGTCTATGCACATTAGCTGAGTTAGTGATGTTGTTAAAGGCCTAGAAGCATTTTTTTTCTCCTCCATGTCTTTGATCTGAAAAACATCATTTTTGTCCAGACTTAATGGCCTCTAGCCAAGCTGAATCTTTGTCAATCCAAGATTAGCCCCAAATTACCCTAATGCTACCAACTTTTCCTTATGCTGAAGCTTATGAGCTTTGTAGCAACTGCACGATGAGCAGAAATTCAACTGGTGAAATTTTCTCATGTCATATTTTTCTCTGTCAGGTAAATATAGCTGCTCCTTTCCAGAAAAGTAACATTAAGTAACATTGGGAACATTATTATTGCCATATCTAGGCCTGTAGCAATTATTTTGGTAGTTTCAGAGCAAATGTGATTTACATTAAACAAAATTTTGAATTTAACTTTATTTAATTTATTCATTCACTTTCTTATTCTGGCTTATAGGTTGGTGCAATCTTATTCTTTCTAAAAACTTCTCCCTATTCAATAAGAGATATTCCTAATAAGATTTATTTCATAAAAATAAACTAACCTGCTAGGTATCTTCCTGGGATCTCTACTGTGAGGTGGAAGCAGATAAAAAAACCACCAAAAGATTCGTTGATCCAAGGAAAACAAGGTTTTATTCACGTGTTGCAGAGGACGGTTCCCCTCAGGCATTGAGGAACCCAGAGCAAAATTCCAAGGCAGCATTTTTACTACCCTAAACTGTGTCCGCACCCTCGTACAGGGCTTGGCTCACGATTCCTTTATCTGTTTTCAAATGACTCACATATATTTCGAAGGTTCAATTACTTAGCTCCCTATCTCAGCAATAGCAGTTACACAGTATTTCTGATCATCGCAGCACTTATTAACAATTCCGCCAATTGTTCCTGAGCCTTATTCTTGTTTTTTTCTCTGTGCTCACAAACTGTGAACATACTTCTTAATTTACGCAGACGCTACTAGAGTTGAAGACACACTGTCCTTATATGAGAATTCAATGGGTCATGCGCATACATGACTTCGGTTCTGCTCATCTCTTAAAAAAAATAAAAAAATAAACAACCCCATTTTCTTTTCCACTCTCTTTGTCTCAAACTCGAAAGAGCAGATCCTCTGCTTCTTTCTAGAAGTGGATTTCTCACTCCTGATACATCATTAGAGGTTCTGCTTCCTGCTTCTCTCAAATCTTGAACGCAAGGATATTTACCTATCTTCCAACACATTATTGCACAAAGGATGACAACTGAACACAACAACACTAACAATTAACACGGCATATAATAAGTCAATATAATTCCCATTATGGCTAGAATCTAACCAAGTGGAACTGAAGCGCAACCACGATAGTGGCTCCACGGCATGATCACCTTTTTGATAATGGATAGAGCGTAATACTGTTCTCCATTTACTTTTCTGTTTTTTAATATTGGGTTGGAAATCTATGGTATGGATATACACTACACATTGGAATGAAATAGAGCACACACACACCTTTTGCTAGCAATAACAATGTCTAAAAGCATACCTATTTGTAGAGCAACCTGTCTTGCACTTCATAAAGCTCGGTGTTTGATCATTTTTAATATTCTTATTTATCATGAACATTGTTACCTATAGTAAAGTAATATTTATGAAATATGTATATCTCGGTAAGTGATATGGTACTCACCGCAATGGTGTTATTATACCACTGGAGATTTGGGTCCAGAGTCTGCTGAGTAAGGCCAGATTCTGAGTCCTTTTATTTAATGTATCCGCGCCTTGGGAAGGCCATCAGTTTATATACATACCCGATTGTACATGTCACCCCAGTTCACCTTTCTTCTGACATGTGCATGCATAACCAGCAATTGTGGATGTTTCAAGAATGTGAGAACTTCTTGAGATCCTTTATGAAGCACATTGTCATCCCACAAGTTCTGTTCCCAAGTCACCCGCAGGTCAACATCATTTGAACTTCTTTGATGTATAATTGTAAATATGAGTTGCAACTAATAGTCCTCTCCAGAGTTCAGCCCGAACAATCTCCATGGTGGTTTCTGTGGCTATTTCTTCAGGTTACCTTTGCGGCTGACCGTCCACTGGGATGCCTTCCAGGTTTCTCAGGTTCCGTACTTTTCTTGATCTTGCTGTAATTGCGTCAGCCTCCTTTCCTGAGTAGCAGACTGCAGTATTCAGTCGTCAGTAGCACCTGGTACGGACTTTCCCAGCACTGGGTTGCTAGTTCTCCAATCTTCATCAGGACCCAGTCTCCAGCCTCATGTGGGTTTTGCTACCAGCCAAAAGTGGATCATTGCACCAACAGTCCCTGTTTGTGAAGAGGAAAGCAAAAGACCAAAGCAGTGCCAGGCAATATTCGAAGGAACAAGTCTGAACTCTGGTATGGATTGCTAAGCTTTGGCCAAAGGGTTCCCCATCATGCATTTCAAGGAGAAACCCTGTGCTCTTTCCTTTGACAAGTTCTTGACCTGAGCAGACGCTTAAGGGAAGATTCCTTTGCCAAGCCCCCCTTTTCTGGCAACTCAGTGAAACAATGTTTGCTCTCTGAAAAGGCCAACCCACTCGGGTCACCCCTCCCATCTCTTTCTTGCGTGCCGCTTTTACTTTACTTTTCAAAACAAATTCAAAATTTCAGGCAGATGCTCTGAAGCTTACCTCACATCCTCAGACTCAATAGTGGGGAGTTTATGGACATGATCCCAAGGCCTCTGTTTCCCCAATGGTCCTCCTTCAGAAAACTTTCTCCAATATTCGCCCTCATGAACAAATAGAGTACACCACAATTGAACCTCCACTCCAAACGATTCTTCCATCCCATCTGGGGTTAATAACACAAAGGCTCTCTTTCTCCAACTCCAACTTATCCTTTTCTCTCTGTCCCATTCACTCTACCTCATCGTCACCCTGTTCAGTATTGTACTAGACCATTACCAACTCTTATCTGCCCTGCAAGCTTCGTTGCCCATCTTGTCCGCCCATCGATTCCCACAACCCGGGTGTGTCCTCTCTGATGTGCGCTCACATGACAAAGTTGATACTGCAGCTGGGAGTTGTAATGCCTCTAAGCTTGCTCTACTAACTCACATTGCTCTGATTTTCTTCCTCATCCGCCTTGATTATGCCCATCTTTTTCGCAAGATTTTCCAACAGTGTGCACCAACCCCCATGCTGATCACTTGGAATCAGTCCAAAACGTTACTCCATCCCCTCAGCAATTTTCCAAGCTTCGTCAGGGCAAGGCAATTCATCAATTTTCGGGCTGACCAAGCAGCTGAGTGACCCTTTCTCTATTACCTCACCTTGCCCCGGTTACTATTGCACAACCCGATTTTTCGGCATTCCATTTTCCAACCCTGCTAGATCCATCTCATAAACCACCTCTTCCCTTCTCAAATGGAGTCTCTTCCCAAGTCTCTCTCACCTTCATGCATTTGAGATCCACTTGGCAATAGACAGATCTGGTTCTTCTCGGTTCCCACGCCCTGCCTTCCCCTCCAAGAATTCTGCGTGGAATTTAGATTTTGTCTTGTTCCTATTACCACGATCGGACTGGTTCTCAAAATGGTTTCATACTTCAAATCCTCCCTTCGGTCATCCAAGTGGTAGCCAGCTGCGCTCAAACTGAAGTTGATCCTTGATGAGGGAATGCACCAGCAAAGCTCCCCAAAGGTTAACTTTTTTGCTCTCCACCACCAAACATTGCTGTTCTGCCACAGCCTGAAACACAAACTGGCCATCCTTTCACAAACGCGCTCCAAACCCTGCTACAGTAGGCTAGCCGTGCTGGGTACTCGCCCCCCCTCTTTTGGGCAAGGACTCAACTGCTGTTCCTGATCCACTACGCACATACAAATGAAAAGGTTTAGTTTCAGTTTGCAGGTAACCAGAGCGGTTGACAAGCCATTCTTCAGCTCATTCCCACCTTATCACAATCTCCTCTCCCATTCTATTGTGGCTTCCCTTTCCAGCAAACTTTTCATGCAAAAAACTGTGCCACACTAAAACTAATGTATAATTGTAAATATTTCTAACCCAGATTCTTACACATACGCCAATAATCCCAAAGCTCTGTTTGTTCCTGAGGAAGCAAAGTCATGAATCCCCTTCACCCTTTCAGGGCAAGACACTCCCCCCTGCTGATGTAATGTCCCTAAATTATTTCTACTTTTTTTTCCTACTAAACCTTACACCTCCTGCCCATACATCTGATGATTATCTTCTCCTCATCTCCAATGTAATATACAATGCGAAACTTCCCTTACTTCTATCCCACAATTCTTATTCCAAAAACATCCAACAAGATCTCTTCCTAGCAATTATCCTGAATCGGAAGATACAATATTTGCGGTTTCAGTAACAACAATCATTCAATTCCAATCTCACCTCTCCAAAATCTTGACCTCTTGGGATTTCCTCACCTCACCCCAAACACTTTAAGGTCTGCTTGACCTGCATGGCGCCCTCTACCGGATCGGCATACAGGTGTCCGGCTTGCAGCCAGTGTCATCAGAACAGCCGTTCCTGATGGTCAGGACCCACTACCACACATTTAATCAATGGTTGCCCGCGCGGTCCTCTTGGCGGAACCGGAATCATGCCCTAATCGGTATAGGCTAGCTTTGTTCTCTGGCGGTTTTGGGACATTTGCGCACAAAATGTCCCGTCTTTCGCCCGCATCTGAAGCAAGTTTACTCTGGACGCCGTTGGAATCGACCGGCCTCGAATTGCCCCCTGGACCTCCTCGCCTAACCGGGGTCTCCAACTCCTGCTGGAGAATCTTTTCATCTCTCCACCTTGGGCTCGATCGTGACATCTGGGTCTCCCGTTTTTCCCTAACTTCATTCTTGGCAGCCATTTGCACAGCAGCTACCATCATCTGAGATCCCTTCTGTTTGGTTTTAACTGAGTCTCGGGTTCCACAAAAACTTTTGACGCACTCTAGCAGCTCTCGCTGCTCTCAATCAAATCTGTCATGCACAAATGCAGTCCATCCTCTGTCCTCTGATCTTTTTCTATATCTGGCATGCTTGGTGAGTGAATTGCATTCTTCAGGAGAGTCTCAGAAGGCAGGGGTTTCTGGCTCCACTCCGAGTACTTTGGTTTAACCTTCACGGAAGCCGAGCACAGAATTCCCCAGGGACTCATCTTTCCTGTGTTATTTCAAATGCTTGTCAAAGTTTTTTCCCTTAGGTGATGGAGCCAATTTAAAATTCCTTCAATGATCATGTGTTTCATATCTCTCCAATTGCTCCGCTATGAGCGTATAATTATTGATGTTCCAATTTGATTGGCTCATGGGGAACTTTGTGTTACATGCCACTTGCTCCCTGGTTGCCTGCATGTCTCCTATCCCAGCAGCTTTGCTGCGCCTCCTCTAATGAGTTCTCTCTTTCAGGGGTGAAAAGTGTCCATAGAATATACATCAGTTCTTGGTATGGTATTCATTGGGCCCAGAACCAATTCCAACTGTTCCGCCACTTCATGAATCATACTCATGGGTTTCAGAAGGGCTTTTTCAATCCCGTAATCTCAGCAGATTTATGGAGACCAGCACGAAACGGTGACTGGTTCCCCTGCGCATTCATGACTCCATTATGGGACTTCTCATGACTTGGATGCCGACACGGACTTGGCTAACCTTCCCTCTAGAGGCAAATCTCTACTCTAATTGAGCCAGTTCCCTTCTATCCATGGATATGCAGTGGAGATGGAAGCCTGGGCAACGTGGAGCCGCGTAGGCGTGGTGCCAGGACTGCTGGACCAAATGCCTGTGGACTCCCCATCCAGTCCTCAGTTCACCTTTCTCCACTTGCTAAAACTGTCCTATTCTGTTTCTGGTGGAACGGACCTTCAAGTGAACATGATAACATACCTCCACATAGAGTATTTTGCTCTTCCTCCGGTGTCTTCACATATACCTTCTCAACTGAGTTACTCCACGTACGTGCTGTTATTCCTTCCATCCCAGGGGTAAGGAAACTCAGCGTCTACTTGTGGACTACTTCGGCCACCTAATATTGGCATAGTAGTCATTTTCTTTTTCTCTAGATCGATATTAAATCTCAGATGGGCAACGACATTGTTGCAGTAGTGACCCAAATGGGAGTCAGTCGGAATCCCTTCTCGACGGGTCTGTTTCTATCTCCACATACCCGTCCCCTCTTGACGTCCTCCACTTGCTTTGTTCCTTTTCCCGTCTCACGCTGCTGTCAAACAATCCCCAAGATTCCAACTCAGGATTACACTGTCCCTCCAGCAGTTCGCTGAGTCACAGAGGTTTAAGACATTATCCCTTGCTTCTTATCCCTAAAGGCAACAAACTCACCTGATACACCTCTCTCTGAGTTAGTCTCGGAGACAAAAGAGTTGAGCGTCCCACTTTCAGTGATCAACAACACTACCAGAGCGTCAGCCGCTTCTCTCTCTTCTTGTTTCCAAGATCTGTCTGCGAGTGCAGTTACATCAGGATCCAACTGAGATCAAGAGGGCTTACAATGGCGAGGCGGTTGCCACACTTTACCGTCCCTTTCTCCAGCGAAATTCCGTTGGGCCCCACGTGAGCGCCAAATTGTGAAGGTGGACAGATAAAAAAAACTCACCAAAAGAATGCGTTATCCAAGGAAAAACAAGGTTTTATTCTACATGTCTGCAGAGATGGGTTTCCTCAGCATGAAGGCAACCAGGAGAAAATTCAGCAGCATTTATATCCTTAACTGTTCCCCCCTCGTCACACGCTTTGGGCTTCACATTCTTTGTATTCATAATTGCACATATATTTCGAAGTGATATGTAGCTCCCTATCTAGCAAAAGCAGTTACAGGTTTCTGAATTGCAGCATTTATTTACAATTCCCATTGTTTTAGCCTTATCTTGTTTTTTTTCTTTGTGGCACAGAACGGAACACTCTATTTAGCAAGAAGCTACTTGGTTTGAGTACACACTCCTTATTTAATTCATGGCATCCAACATGACTTCGTTCTGCTCACACTACCTTCCAGCCTCTCTTACTTTTAGCTCCTAGGAGTTGAAGAGCTTCAGATATCATTGTACAAGGCATCATTAATTGTTGTGCAAAGCGAACACAACAGAAGCAAAGAACACAATGTAAGCAAGAGTAAGCTACAAATCCTAGTAATAGATATTAAAGTTTCTGATGGCTTCTGGGCTATATAGTACTTCACTGCCAAATCTTAAATCATTGGATGGAAGGCCAATACCAGGCCTGGACAGAAAAAAAAATTTACCCTAAAGATAAAATTCTAGCAGGCTCTTTCAAACTGAAATCTATATTCCCACCCTTGATGGGAAACAATGAACCTGTTGACTTATGGACAGGCGGTGGGATTCACAGTCATGTTACTACTGGTTTGGTGACTCCGTTTTGCGCATTAATACCACATTTTAATCAGGGTCTTCAAACTTGACAAGCTTTAAAACTTGTGGATTTCAATCCCAGAATCTTCTTCCATTCACTGCTGGCTCAGAATGTCTGGGAGTGAAGTCACAAGCTCTTAAAGTTGCCAAGTTTGGGGGCCTCCTATATCTAATCCATTACTTTCAGAGGGGGCTAGATAATAAAACAGAAAGAATTGAAATAAATATAGTAGGCCCTTCTCATGATCACTTTAGTGTTGCTATACCCCCTTCCTTGAGCTGGCGAATGGACTGCCAGATAATTTTTGCTGCTGGATTCAGCCTATTCTGCGCTTGAATATGTGGCAGGTTGATACAATCCTTACATATATTATGAGAACAGTAGTTATAGGAAGCTAATTGTTTATTACTCTCCAAGCAGCACAATCACTCTCGCTGAATGAATGGGGTTAAATAGACTTGTTGACCCCTGCAGATGAGTAACCCTTGGAGCTTTTAGCACCTTTCAAGTCTTGCATCAACCTCATCGGCCATAGCAAAGAGTAAGCATCATCGGTTAGCTCCTTCCTGATAATCCCACGATCTTCTCCATCCCTGCACGCGCTGAAGACGAAAAAGAAGCTCCCAACTGTGCCTTCGCTGATTCCTCCATTGGCTCATAATGCCTATTATCAGACAGCTTGCTCAGCTTTTTTTGTCCCTTTGTTGCTAAAACAGAATGTTGGGAAATTGAGAAAGCAGCGAGAAGACTATATTTGCTAACTCCAGTGGTATGTGGGTATAGAGTCATCCTTACCCATAGATCCCTTTGCAACATCCTCTTTTCGTCGCCTTTCTTGTGCCTCGAGCTTGAGCTCAAGTAGACAGCACTTTCGTGTGTCGCGAGGGTTCAATTTTGTCATCACGACATATCAAAAAGAAACTGACTAAGCGTCTTAAATGTTCTATACTTAAACAAATACTTGAATTGCAAAAGCCTCCACTCTTTGCTGATTGGTATCCACTATATTACTTGTTTTGGATTGTCAACGCAAATCGCGCCATTGCCTGCAGCTTCCTGGTTAACTCCGATTTGCCACCTTCTACATCACTTAGAACCAGCCAGGTTCTTATGTGCTTGAGTTTGGGGAATTCATAATTATCCCTCATTGGACTGCAATGCCGCTAGCAGCTGAACGTAGATATAAACGAGGCCGCCGTGAGGTTATATGGGCTCCGCACATACGAGTAAGCAGATTCATTTCGAAACTATAACGAAAAAGAGCACAGAGGGTCTCTGAGATCTCTTGTCTTTTCCCCGGGCGAGTCTAACACTGGCGACAGAAAGGGGATTCTGTAGAGCAAAGAGCCAGTCCAGACTGTGCAATGAGACTGACCAACCAATGAGTAGCAGCAGGCAATCGTTCCTACCCTCACATTTCGTAACCCAACTGACAGAAATAGGGAATCTACACTCGACGTCCTGTCATGTTCACTCCTGAGAGCAACGACCTGCGCAAGAAATCACTATACAAGGAAGAGAGCTTGAATTATTTCCTACACACTGTGGCCCAAGGTCAAAAATGCTAAAGCAGTGGCCAACCTCAGACGTCACGCAGATGGCATGGCCAGAGTCTGGACCCGACTACTAAGTCCCATTATTGCACCGGGTGTCCAACCTATCAGAGATTACGTAATTCTATAAAATGACCAGATGAGAATGTGAGAGTGTTGGGAATTTTGTTATCGGCTATGAGTTGACTATTAGTGATTGCATTATTCCTCAATATGGAACGAAGCCATGAGAGACCGCAATTCTGGATTGAGATCTCACATTACAGAGTGCGTACTATGATCCGGCCAAACATCATGTCACCAAGGCCAGTCCCGAGGCGCACCGCAGCTCAGGCCATCGAAGAAGTCAACAGCAACCATAGCAGATAAATTAATGCGGTGACCCACAAACCAGGCAGAAACACCAACACCAGGGAAAGGATAGACATGAGGGCAATCATA
Organism: Laticauda laticaudata; assembly: GCA_004320025.1. Lineage (NCBI taxonomy): Eukaryota > Metazoa > Chordata > Lepidosauria > Squamata > Elapidae > Laticauda > Laticauda laticaudata. The sequence goes on along the minus strand of BHFT01015240.1, from coordinate 7,233 downwards.
AGTACCACCACACGCCCGTGCAATCCATGAGACATCGCAGTCCATTATCAAAGACCGACGACGCGAGGAAAAATACATAGTGACTTAACAGTACAGACAGGAAAGGAGAAAATCGCTCAAGCTGGTGTTCCAATGACCGGATGTGGAAACCACCCCCGATTGCCCAGTGGGTTCGTTCCTAGACACTATTGCTGCACTGCGTAGAAACGGGACATCATTGCTAGGTCTGCTTAAAGAAAAAGCTACCAGCCCTAGCAATCAGGACAGCACCTCGCCCCCCCAGGACCAAAGATAGACAGCAGGAGGCGTTGAGCTGTGAAAAGCAGGAACAAGTGGCGTAGCAAACCCTATCGAAAGGAACAGACCTTCACCAATCCATTACCATTGGGCATTACATGAGCAAACAGATGCTGAAAGTAAACGTTACAGGTCAAAATTGATAGCAACAGTCTGGCAACATGGAAGTGACTCCTAGCTCTACCTTCTTATGATCCTGGAACACATCTAAGTGATACATAGCCCAGCATACGTGGAGATAGAATGGAGAAACAACCAAAGACTGCTTAATGGAACTACCAGGGAACAGGATCCTTTAGTCGGAGTCGGGCCATTTTCAAATAACCTTCAAAAATACGCAGCAAATCCTCCCATTGACAATACTGACAGGGATCGCCCAAGCCTGCAGGGGCTAGAAATGGTTGCCAGTTGAGATCGAAGTAATCGATAAACAGCATCACCATGGTAAACTGCGAGAGGAAACCTGATGAAGACTTCAGGAGTATTTGACAGGAACCTAGGCAAGTAATCGAGGATCCCTCTTTCAGTTTAATTTGAATCCAAACAATTAACACCAATCGGCTAAACGCATGACGAGTCCACTATTTGCACCGAACAAAAGATTATCGAATATGAGCAATTGGATAAGCTCATCGCGTGGAAACCCCATTGTGACACCAGTTAAGCCAGAGAATGGGCGCGTGTCAAATCGCAGAGACTTATAGGTCCACCCTAAACCATGCACTACAAACAAAGCTGCCTATTACCCCGATTTCTATGGTCTGCAACATCTGTTACATTCATTGGGGGAGGAAAAGTCTTCACAAGCTCGACCTGCATAGGTACCAGCTGCCATCGCATTTCAAAACACTAGGCACAAACCATTGTGATCACTAAGGGCATTTAATCACAACAGTTGCCAATTCAGAGTCAGCGATGCCCAGGTTTCCAAAGCTGATCGTGGTCTTTTACAGAAATTAAGAGCTGCGTGCCCTACGTCTTGATAACTGCTGTGTATCCCTAAGAACAAAAAAACAAATTGGAACAGCAGCCTCAGGGCGTCCTACCAAAGATTTAAAAGAGCGATCAAGTAAGGAAAAAAGAAAAATGGCCAGCTGTCACTGAGAAAGTTGAATTCCTGGGTGTATCTAATAGACAAAGAATGGATCCCCAGCTGAAATAGAAAGTAAAAGCTATATAAATGCAATGCCCCCAGACCACAAATACAAACAGAACCTACAAGCATTTCTGGGACCTCATTAATTTTAGAATGTCTTTTTGACCGCAGGAATTGGTACAACGCGAGCGAACTGATAGACTACTTGATAAGACAGGTACATGACCCGATCAGGCGAGAAAGCCGCGTTCCTAAGAGTAAAAGAATTCTGCTGCACGCCGAATCGTTACTATTCAATTACATACACGAACCCTACCTACTTGACGTGATATCGACGCATCGACCTTATCGGTCTCGTGGAACCATACTCCAGTCACACGTGCACTACCAGATGGCGGAGAGAGAGCACCACATCGCATCTATCCAAATGTTTGTCCAAGGCAGAGAGAACTACAGCCAAGTGTTTGACAGAGTAGCACCCACATCACGGAGTTTGATAGCGTTTCGATGAATTATCTCCTACAGTAGACTTTCTATCGTTACCGACCACAAACCCATTCCTGGAGATACGTCGCAGGAACAAGGCTACCCCGAAACCTATCATCACGGATGACAATTGGTGATCCGAATCCTTAGCCGCATCATAACTACAATAATCCCACCGGGCCAGGGTTAAACATTTCACACGCTGACCCCTAGCCGTCCCCCCAATCTGAGTCTGGGAAGACAGGATTCCTGCACCCAACCACTCCACACTACAAGATAAGACCTTACCAAAGAATCCACCATACCGCGTCAAAGTATCAAAAGAGACCGCAAGAGACAGACAACTGATGTGGATTTTAACACTGGTTGGAAAAGGGTGCCCGGAAACCACATGACGGCAGAGCATTTATAACCCTTCCAAAACCGACAATAACGTTATCGGTAATCAGATACTTGAAAGGGATCGGTATACTGTCGGGATATGAGTTGTTATGATCAAGATAAAAAATGCAGGAAAAAGCTACTGTGCAGGCTTACATGAAGCACGCCGCACGGGTATCGGTCAACAATGTATCAATCCCTGGCTGGAGTTATGTTCCTGGTGCTCCGCGTGCGAGCTGGACAAACGACAAATCTTGAGACACTCCGCGAATGAGGAAACATGTCATAAAAATCGCCCAAAAGTCCAAACCTCACCCCTCCCTCACTGCCCCTGACACCTACCCTCAAGTGGGAAGTAACACTCATCGGGGCCCCTGATGGTCGACGAAATCCATCCTATAGTTTTGCTCTGGAGCCGACAAGCGAGGATAACATTACTTAATCACTTAGTTGCACTCGTTACTCCACCTGCCTGCCGACGGTCACAATATCGCCAGTCCATAACGACAGACAGCCCGCTCATCAGCACCAGCTTACACAAAATAATATTGCACGCATCGGTTACCCGGAACCTTGTTAGTCTCAGACAACCAGGGCCGCGCAGTTCCAATTCACCTGCGCGCTTCATTCGAAAAAATCTCCTTGCCACTGGCGTATACGACATGTCTACAGTGCCCACGCTCCACCGCGGCTGCAAACGGACGGGCGGAACACATGGTCCGCTAATACCAAAGAGGCCATTAGATAAAATAGACACAGGAAACATTTAAGACAAAATCAAAATGAAATTGCTAACCACGATCCAACATTAATAACTACCGAACACTGTCGACTAAAAGACACAGCAGAACTCCTGATGGCAGGAAACTACGCCCACGACCCTGGACAATTACATACAACCCGAAAAGCCACCAGACTCCTCCAGTTAAAATATCACACATTCACAACAGGGGATCTGTTTAGATCGCAAAAATACATTGACAGGGACCCCCCACTTTGGATAACAAGCTAAAAAACCAAATAATGGACCACTGGTCTTAGCGATGAGAAACGTTGAGACGGGAGAAGCTTGAAGAGACATAAATAAACAACTATGGTCAAGGACAATAGAAAGAAACACCGGTAGCATGGATATGCAGAACAAACACCACACACAAAGACCACACCAAAGAGACTAGACAAAATCAAGAGAGGGAAGATCACCCCAACATAAATCAAAGGGTGAAAGAGAAACACCACTACACATAACAACATACAAACCAATCAAACAAACACCACTGTAGGTCCCATGTGCAAAAACAAAACTACTTACCAGCAGAAGACTTCGTAGACGGGAACTGGCAAGCGGATAAACCAACACGAGAGGCCCACTCCTCGAGAGAGACCAGCCTTTAGCGACTAGCAGCCGAGCCGACTCAACCAACCCAGAGAGACCAGGCGGGAGTGGCAGAGCCGACTCGAACAGCCCGGGTAGACCAGGAGGGAGCAGCAGGGCTGACTCACTCTTCCAGGAGGTTCCACCGAGAAGGAGAGGAGAAACAGCGATCCCATCCGAACCAGCTGAAGGCAACACCACAACTGAGCTGCGTAGGTCAACTAGACAACACAAAAGCCCTGCCTACTTACGGGACTATGTAACGTAGGTCGCGCTAAACCAAGAGGGGAGGGGTGTAGAACACATAGAACACATTAACATACTTGAAATACCCTCTTCTGATTGGACCAGAAATGCCACTTGCTGATTGGTTCAAAAGCGTGAGCCTGATTGGTTCGCATTACCACCTTGTGATTGGCCAGCTGGATCGGGGGGGGGATTCAAAGAGCTGTCATTGGCCGTGAGCCGCTAACAGCCACTATAAAAGAGGCTGCCACGGCTCCGCGGCCAGAGCAGATTCAAGCAACTTAAAAAAGAGCTGAAAAGTCACACTGGTCTCGAGTCTCTTTTCCTGCAATCTAACAGTCTACGGTTTGAAAATAGCCCCCCATACACCTGACAAGTACGTAGTGAAGTAAAACCTCTCTCATTCCACCCCACAATCCCCCACTGTCTGTCTGATGATTTGGAGGATATTTGGCAGGCATTGGTGGGTCAGCTCTCCACTTTGCCAGCCTATGGATTGATGAAGCAGGAGAGCCTGCTTCATCAATCAGGCTGGCAGATGGCTTGTTTTACTGGGTCATCTGCTCTGCCATCTCTCCATCATGAGACACATTTTTCTTAATGCAAAAACAAGCTGCTCACAGGGCCTGTGCCACAATTATTGAGGCTCTGCAGCAGTTTCCCAATAATTAGGAAATTCTACTAAGAAAGGCAAGAAAGCCTTGGAGCAAGGGGTCTGTGGCCAGTGAAGAAAAGGGAGCCACATTAACCGCAGAGATTTTTAACCCAAATTAACTACCTCCAGTGGTGGGATTCCAATTGATTTACCATGGGGTTGGTGGGCGTGCTTTGCACGCATCTGCAGAGGCTTTCCTACTGACCTTCTCCTGCACTCCTGCACTCTCCCTGTCTCTTCAATAGCTGATGTGTGGCAATCCATTGTGCCACGTGATGCAGCAGAGTGTCAAAAGCAAGAAATAAAAATCAGTATGGAGCCAGGGTGGGCGGGCCCAGCAGCTGATCATCGGAGCGAACAGGTTTGCTCCCAAATGATCTTCGGAGCTACCAGTTTGAATGAACTGGGCCGAAACCAGTAGAATCCCACCCCTGACTATCACCCATTATTTCATGTTGACTTCTGTGACTTTTTCAGTTTCTTGGGAAAAGAAGGAGGGGCATAGAAGAAAAACAAAGGGTTTGATTAGCTAGAACAAGTCATTTAGAAAATCAGCTAAGAGATGAAAATAAAAGTTAAGTGTATGAACAAAGCATAAACACACACACACACACTCCTTGGTGTCTTCGTAATTGTCTTGATACAGTCATGCCCTTAAGATTCAGGCAAATGGCCCATGCTGGATCAGGCCAAATCCAATCCAGAATGCACTCAAAGGCCTCTGGGATTCCCTTAAGCAGCACACAGGTTGCACAACATTCTTTGGCTTTCTGCAAGCCCAGGTCTAATCTGCTGGGGGAGGGAGGGAAGAGTTTCCCAGTAAAACAGGACAGCCAGTGTCCTATTTTACTGGCCAATCTCTGCCGCCTCTTGAATCAGCTGCAAGTGCAACAAAAGAACCAGACTGTCCCACTGTCCAAAGCATAATGACTCAAGAAAACAAGGCACAGTGATTGGAGGAGACGAGGTTGACCACAATTACCAGGAATTACCAATATTGGCAGGTATCATCAAGAAAGCACCTAGGGTCATGTCCACAGCAAAGCTGTGTTGGGAAGAAAGAGAAAGCATTACACTGAACGTGGAACAGAGAAAAAAAAAACAAGTTTAAGCTCCTTCTGCTGCAGGCTGGGAACAAGACAAAGGCAACATCATAAAGACATGGCATTTAAAAAGAGTTTGTGGAGCATATTTCTGTCTGTTAGAAGAACATGAGGATGAACCCCCATACTGAGGAGGAGCTACCAGTTCAAAAACTGACAGTGGTTTTGCTTAATCAATCCCAAAACACCAATTCATCAGAAGGAAAACTGTGATATAGCTTTTCATATGTCTTCTGCTTCTCATCTTCTCTTTGTCTTTTCCTGGGAAGATGGATATACAGATATATCCCTACAGATATGTACAAATAGCATCCTATTAAGGTTACATTTCCTTGGAAGCTTGTTCTTCTCTCTGGTGTTTTTCACAAATACATGGCTTATGTGTTTCTATTTCTTGCTTTCTCAAAGACTTAACTTTTTTTCAAAAGCAAAGAGTCACACTAACATCCATAAAGTGTATATGCCACAATCAAACATCTGACAGTTTGCAATTGTTTATTGCTTTTATTAGTATCAGAAGAGAGTTCTGCAAGATAGAGATAATACTGTGCTAGTTGAAAGAAGAACATTTGACAAGAAATAAGATCCATATCAAAATCTATTGGCAACAATAAATGTAAGCAGTGGTACTGCATTTACTTAAGAGCCAGCAGACTGCTTGTTATTCTCTGATTTGTTAATCTCAATGCATCCCCAAGGAGCTGCCCCTTAAAATCTGATTCACATTTTGGGATTCACTAGGAATTGGGTGGCATAATTTTAATAAACTGTGATGATGCTGATTTATCTGTTGTTCTAAGTTTTTCTGATACCACTCCCCCCAAAAACCCATTAATTTGCAGGCATTCCATTCTTTTACTTGGATTGCATGGAAAAGGTAATCCTTCTGTTAAATGAAGCCCCCAAATAATATTTCTCTCCCGCTCAAGTCCTGCCCAGTAGACCAAACACTGTTTAGGACATTAGTTATGTCAATCTTGAAGGGTTTATTCTCCAAGCTATTATAGAAAAGGGTGCTCAGTGCTTTGAGAGACTTATTGGAAAAGGGCCTAAGAGATGCATTTGAAACATACATTGTTGTTGTATGCACAGTTACCTGGGATAAAGTCCTATGAAACTTGAGAGGTGTGTGACTATGTCCTTGTGAGGAAATATTAATGGCATCAGACTACAGACAGTATCAGAGGAAGTAGAAGTGCTTCATCTTGGGAGCTGTGAAGCCAAGGTTAAAGATATCTTTCTGCAAAGGACTCCCTGTATTTTAATTTGTAATAGGTGAAAATTATAGCACAGTTCTATGCATATCTATTCAGGAGTGACTTAGAAAAAGTTCAGTGGGACTTTTCTCCTTGGATACGGTAGCTGTTCTCCTTGGATGGTAGCTGTTCCATATTAACATTCTTGAAATACTCTAACCTGATTGGCTAAGACAGACTGCATTGTGATTGGACAGAAGAACAACGGTGATTGGTCAGTAAAGAATCTCTCGCGATTGGCCGAGCCAATCGCGGGAGATTCAGAAGGCTGTCAATGGGTAAGAGCTGCCGGCAAGCTCTATAAGAAGAGCTGCTGTGGCTCGCAGGTCCAGCACAGA
>BHFT01015238.1:0-80002 GCA_004320025.1 Laticauda laticaudata | reverse complement strand
GTTTGTTGAATAAAGCCTTTTGTTGTTGGAACCCGGTCTACCTCGTGTGTTTTCCGAACAAAACAATTTATATATTATTTTGTATTTTCTTTCTTCAAAACTGATAGATTGCTACCTGTTTCTATGCCATATCATCTTGTTCCATGTCTTTTGAGATAGGACCATGGGGCACTTTAAATGGCTATTTTATTGGATTAAAAATGTCAGTGGGTCAATCTGTTACTATGGTACTGAATTCTTACTTGGCAGCTGGTCTATTTCATGTTCTACCTCAGTCCCTATTAGAATCTGTCCAGAATATATTTACTGTCTCCAAATGTTTTTTTTTCATTTTACAATCTTATTTGTAAAGGAAATTATTATAGTCTTTCCACTTTTCTTCAACTTCATTTGACTTTATCAGATTTCCATAATTATTCTTGGAAGTACATTTTCTTGTGATTTCTCTGGACTTCTGGAAAAAAATCATTTTTTTCTTATTAGTAATGTTCTTGATTGAGATCTTTCCTTATCTGGCTTCATATAAGTTTCCATTCAATCACCATCTCAGGACACAAGGATTCCTGCTCTGACTATCATGACACCTTGCTCTGAAAGGCTTTGGGATCTTTACTTCATCAAAAGTTGGGAATATTTTCTTCTTCTTTGGTTTTCTCAATGTTGTGTATCTGTTCCCTATTCTTTAGATTCTCTTTTGCTTAGTTGTACTGAGTACTTGTTAGTTGTACTGAGGCTATTCCTTGCATTGATTTTGTATTCTTTCAATGTCTTCCAATTCAAATCTCTCTGCTAAGTTTATACAGTTTAATTTTAACACGAACATATTTCACCGGTAATTCATGGTCTCTTCTGTAATCTGCATCCATGGAGAAGAGTGAAGGTCAATTATGACACAATGGCAACATACCTGTGTGCATCTTTTTGCTTTGTACTAAATCTAGTATTTTTTTAAAAAAGAGGAGTCTACCTGTTCTTGTTTTGTTTTGTTGTTTTCTTTTTGAGGAGTCAGCAGGGCCATGGTAAGGTCTTTTGGATGTCAGGATTTAATTTACATCCTTGATTAAATGGGAAAAAAACAAAATCAAACTGATATCTGAAATATTTTCTCATGAATATAATATTTGGTATACCAAATGTGTCATCTATTTCATTATTGTTATGGTGGATCAGATTATCAGCCACATGTTTAAACTAGATTTGACATTTTTATCCATAGCCTTTCCCAGGGACCTGGGGAGGCAGATGGAGTTTGATGATGTTTATTGTTATTATTGCTCCACTACTAGAATATGACTGCTATTTTTTCCTCCAGCAAAAGTCCCATTTTATCCAGTATTTGGTCATTCATGGACAGGAAGTATAGTTATTCCTTGCCATACAACTGTTTGTTTAGTGGTTCAAGTTAGAATAGAATAGAACAGAACAGAATTCTTTATTGGGTAAGTGTGATTGAACACACAAGGAATTTGTCTTGGTGCAAATGCTCTCAGTATACATAAAAGAAAAGATACATTCATCAAGAGTCAAGAATCATAAGTTACAACACTTAATTACAATGGTATTGGAAAAAATGACGAACCAGTCCTCACATTTAGGACTTTTGCAGCATCCCTCTGGTGACATGATCAAAATTTGGGCATGTATTTATGACAGTTGCAGTGTCCTGGGGTCATGTGATCACTATTTGCAACCTTCCTAGCAGATTCCAACAAGCAAAATCAGTGGGGAAAGCTGATGTGCTTCTTGACCACTTGGTTCACTTAAGAGCCAAAGTGATTTGTTTGAAAAAAAAAAAGGTCAATGTTGATGTTACCTAATTGGATAATGAAATATCTGCAAACAGACAACCAAGTTCAGATAGATCCAATGATCAACAATGGGCTCTATCCAACAGAATGAACTTCAATGTGGAGAAAAGCAAGATTTTACTCCTGGGCAGGAAAAATCAAAGGTACAAGTACAGATTAGGTGAAATCTGGCTAAAAATCAGTAACTCTGAGAGGGATCTTGTAGTCCTAGTGGATGAGCATTTACATATGAGCCATGGTGTGCAGCAGCAGCTAAAAGAGCTGATACAATCCTTAGTTGTATAAACAGAGGCATAGAATCAAAATCACGTGAACTATTAGTACCACTTTATAAAGCCTTAGAATACTGCATCCAGATTTGAGTACTACATTATAAAAAAGATGTTAAGACTTTGGAAAAAGTGCAAAGAACTAAGATGATTAAAGGCCTGGAGACATAAGGAGAATGGTCACAGGATTTGGGTTTGACAAGTCTAGAGAAATTAAAGAGACAGGATCAACTTTCTTTTCAAAGCCTCAAGGGCAGGACAAGAAACAATGGATGGACACTAATCAAAGAGAGAAGCAACCTGGAATTGATGAGAAACTTCCTTATAGTGAGAACAATTAACCAATGGAACAGCTTGCCTTCAGAAGTTGTGGGTGCTGTATCACAGGAGGCTTTTAAGAAGAGACTGGACAGTCACTTGTCTGAAATGGGTCTTGACCAGTAGTGTGGACTAGAAGACCTCAAAGGTCCCTTCCAGCTCTATTCCGATTGATTGATTGATTGATTGACATCACAGTTCTACCTTGAGCAATATACTATCTCTTCTATTAAAACTATATGTACAAAAAAAAAATTTCAAATGTGGAAATTCCAAGAAGAAGAAGAAAAATGTTTCAGAAACTAACATCTAACAGATGCTAACATATTTTTTTATTGAGTGATGGTAGAAGAAGCCATTGTGTTTTCTCACCAAGTTTAATATAAATATGAAATTTAATAATATAAGAAAAGCATGAAGAACATGGCTTCTGGAATTTTTTCCCCAACTTCTTTGCAAATTAGTGATCATGTTTTCTTCTGTGAAATGAAATATTGGCTGGCATCTGTGTAGGTGTATTTACTTTTTTTTTTCAAGGGCTAATCATTATACTAGTAGGACTGGTTCGATATAAGTTGCCTCTGTATGTTTCTTATTTTTCCCTCATGTTGTTTCTTTGTGTATTTACGTGTGTGTGTAAAGGAAAACACAAAGTAGATAACATATGCTCCATTTTTGCTCATGTATACCGGAAATGGGGGATATAACAGAGCACCTGGCAGCATTTCAAGATGCAGTGGAGATTCCCCTCCTCCCAAATGCTTTTCTCTGCAATCTGCAACCAAATCTCAGTCGCAATTTCAAAGTCTTTCTTTTGCCATGCCAAATTTGATTTTCTTCTGTTCTATTCAGTAAATTATTCTATTGTTAGAGAGGTAGAGGGAAATTGGATTCTGAGCCACATTACAGCATGTAATTTATTTTTCACCATTCTGTTGGACATGTGCCAGCATTCAAAAGAGGAAGAGACCATCAAGAAAGAGAACAGAGAGATAAGCTGGAATGTAAGGAGTCAGAAAGATTAAAGCTCAGAATGAAATTGTGGAAGATTGCCAAGGACAAAAAATGGGCTTCTTCAGATATCATCAAAAAATTTTAAAAAAACATACTTACCAATTGCTCAATAGACACCATAAAATTCTAGCAGAGATAAAAGAATCACAATTGCTAAACAACTCTCCTCACTCCCTGTTGCTGTGCTGGCTGATTGTGGTAGTGGAAGGGTAGTGTTCCTTGGAAGGATGATGATGCAGAACAGCAGTTGAACCCCAAGATACATCCAGACCAATATTGGGTAGCACCCAGTGGTGGGCTGCTGCCGGTTCAGACCGGTTCTAGTGAGCTGGTAGTTCTGACCATAAGCTGGAATCTCTCTATCATGTCCTATATTTCCTTCTTTCTAGGTCAGCTGAGTTGCGTGGCATAACTGATTGCCGCACCTCAGCTGTTCTACTTATCAGGGCTGCCCTAGAAGGTAAGCAACTGAGCTTCAAATTGCTGTATTTTGAATTCTGTGCGAAGCGTGCGCCCACAGTTGCAGCCCACCACTGGTAGCACCTATATAGGAAGATGGTGGAGGTGGTTACCACTCTAGTGAGGAAAGCAAAGGCATGATTTCATATTGTCTAGGAAAAGGCATAATAAAACACTCTGTACTTTTTCATGAAAAACACATTGATAAACATTATAAAGTGATTGATAGCATAGTGATGAGGGACCCCTAAATTTGAAAACACTGAACATGCTACTGAGGAGGAGTTGAGGCTCTTTCACAATACAAATGGAGTTTATGACATAGGAAGATTAAAGCCTTTGAGACGTCTAGTTGCTGATGTTACCCAAGAGGAAAAGAAAACTTCAAGCTGCAAGAGCAGAAATCCAGCGGGAATACGAACCGCAAGAAACATAAACATGAGGAAGCTCAACATAGTAAAAGATAAAATGAACCACCTACACACTGACATTTTAGGCATCAGCAACTGAAAGGGACATCAATTGGGCACTTTCATTCAGAAGATTAGCCCGTTTACTATTCAGAGCTTTAAAAAAAGGAAGGGCATTGCTTTCATTATTCAAAAAGAATATAGCAAAGACGGTGTTTGGATGCAATGCAGTGAATGACTGAATAACAATAGTGAGACTTCATGAACAATTAATATGAGAGTTATTCAATTTTAAATTCTACTGGTGCAGAAGAGGAAATTGTTGAGTTATATTGTCAAGGTCAATCTGAAATTAACAGAACTTGCAAAGAAGATGTACTGCTTGCAGCTGGAAACTGGAATGCCAAATTTGCAAATATTAAGCAGCAAAATTTACTTGATTCATAAAGTATATCTTGGAAACTGAAATGAAGCAGGTGAATGACATCGATTTTTGCCAATCCAATATATTGTGGAAAGGGATGAAGGGACAGGGTTGAATCTCGACTGAGAATATTCCCTGAAATATGTTTTAAGTCTATTAGTTCTTCAGGCCCAAATTAGTTATATCTTAACAAACTGAAGAAGTCTTCTGATAGTCAAGAGAGGACAAGTCAAATTATTGAAGGAGTTCCAATCTTTAAAAAGAGGATCAAGGGAGCTATCAATCAGTCTGCCTGACATGGTTATCTGAGAAGTTTTTAGAATAATTCATAAAGCAATTGACCAGCAAGTGCTTTGAAAATATTGAGATGGTTCTTAAAAGTCAGCATCAGGTTGCCATGAAGAAGTCTTTCAGTTTCATTGTGATCCTGAATTTCTTAATCATATGTGATAACATAATGGACATGACATACCTGAATTTTAGTAAACCAGTTGACAAAAAAAAATAATCATGACATGCTGATTAGCAAGTACCTAACCATGGATAATTTTTTAATACAATGTTATGTGAACACACAAATAGCTAGAAAACGGAGACCAATATGTACAATGGCTTACATATTTGACAAGGAGATCCTGTTCTAATCCACCCCCAGCTACTAGGTGACTTGGGTTAGTGTCACTCTCAGCTGAATATGTTTCATAGAGTTGCTTGTAAGATAAAACTGAAGAAAAATCTTGAGCTCCCTGTAGAAAGATGAGATATGCATCTCACAAATGCAAATTTAAAAGGCTCAACAGTTCTCTCAATTAATAAGCATAAATAATGAGGCAGGGGATTTGTTCCTGGGCCAATTGTCATTTAATATTTTCACTAATAATTTAGATGAAGTGGAAAGAATGTTGTGTCTAATTGATTGTTCAAGATTTCTTTATTATTCCAAATGTCAGGTCACAGAATAATGAACAAGTTATAGGAAAGCAGATACTGGAAGAAGACTTGCTTCTTCTTCCTCAGCTGAAGCCTTCAAGGAGGCCATCAAAGGAAACCTGGGTAAAGTACATTGCAGTAATCTATCCACAAACAGATGAGATTATGGGGAATCCCAAGCAATTATGCACCATTTAAAATTGACAAAGCAACCACTAATCATGGTCTCCATCTACCTGACAGCCACTGTGAGTTTAGGAGGATCCATAGATCTCATACCTGCTGTATCAAGAGAAGTGCCTCCTCAGCCAGAGTTATCACTGGAGCAAGCAAATCTGATCAATTCTGCGCTACCTTGAAATGGTTTGATTTCAGCTTACTTGTTTATTTTCATCCGCAGCCTAACAGCTTTCCAGTGTTGAATCAGAATTTTCAACATTTTCCCAACCCAGGGTAGCCGTATGCATTGAGTTTGTTCAGCATATCCTCTTTACCATATGCTGATCAGCAATGCGGTTTTTGGCCAAACAATTGGAAAATAGGTGTTGATATGGAACCACAACAAAGGTATTCAGCAGGTTCTGATTAGTTCTGGAGAACCGGTAGCGGAAATTTTGAATAGTTCGGGGAACCGGTAGTGGAAATTTTCAATAGTTCGGGGAAGCGGTAGTGGAAATTTTGAATAGTTTGGAAAACTGGTAGTGGAAATTTTGAGTAGTTCAGAATACCACCTCTGACTGGCTTAGCCCCCTGTGCCTCCTGATGCCCAGATGATCAGCTGGGTCTTTTTTTGTTGCCCTGCACAGAAGAATGGAGCTGGAAAGCAGGTTAGTGGGGTGGGGAGAATGGGGATTTTATAGTAATCTTCCCCTGCCATGCCCACCAAGCCACGCCCACAGAACTGGTAGTAAAAATTTTGAATTTCACCACTGGACCACAAGGCATTTAGAGGGTGAAATTATTCTATTTCTCTCTTTAAATTACCCCAAAATGACCCATGTTGCCACTATTCAGCCTTCTCTGACCACATAACACTTGGATCCTTTACAATCTATTCATATGAAGAATGAATTATGGCCCACAACTCAAAAAAGTTGACTAGTCCAGATATATAGTATAGTACTATCATCCCCACACATCCTAAATTTTGACAAATATATTCTTCGTGATCATTATTCCTGAATATAACCGTGATACAGTACTACTTTAGGATTCCTTTTTCTGTCCTGAAAACTCATAAAAATTAAGTTAATTAAACTTGGCTTAATTGGGTTTTTATTAGTGTTTACATTCTTGTACATTTGCAACTTCTGTTAATTAAATTATGTTCAATTGTTTGCTCTCTGTCTAAAAGTACTGTGTACAGTTTTTATGTTGGTATGTTTTTTTTCAAATTGTGTGATTCCAGCTGGAATAATCATTTTGTGAACTTTCAGTGTTAACCAAGCAAACATGGAGGGGAAAAATATTCCACCAGCGTAGTGTTATCTCAGGTTCTCCTTAGAACGTAGCAGAAATATTGGAGGAAAGTGACTATATTATGCTGACGTTTTTAAAGGGAAATTAGAACTGAGTGCAGTTCATTGCACAGACTTCCCAAAATATATGATAGATAATGAGATCTCATGGAAAAAGTTAATATGAAAAGTTGCCCCAGGTAAGTGGGGGTTCTTAAAGAATGAGATATTAAATGTATAATCACCGACATTTCCAAGAATCAGAATGTAGCACCACAAAGAAGTCAATTTGGCTACTGAAACAGTTTGAACCCTTGTGTAGTATCACCTGGAAATCTTAGAGAACTAGGGAAATACTGGATGCATGCAGGAGAGAAAATGTCGCTATCTTTAAAAAAGAAAAAAAGGAAATTATAGAGAATTACAGAGCAGTCAATCCGATCATCAGTAGTTGGGAAGATAGCTGATTACAGTGTAGAGACTGATCTTATCTCTTTAAAACAGTGTCAATTATCAAACATCAGCATCAGTGTTGTTTCTCTGTGTCATATATGTGGGCATATGCATAATGTTTATTTATTTTGTCATGTTTATGTAGTTATATTGGAGGTGGTGACCCTTTGAGAGCTGTATACAATGAAATTTTGTTTTAATGTATGCCGATTAGTGTACATTCAAAGTGACAATAAAGTTATTCTTCTTTCTTCCAGCTTGCCATAAAGAAATCTTGCCACATTAATGTTACCTTCTTTTGACTGGGCAACTTCCTTTATGATATTGTATAGAACAGGGCTGTCAAACTCACAACCCATGGACCAGATGCGTCACACACTGGCAACACCCATGCCCAGCTTAGCAAAGGGAAAAAGTCATAATATGTCATGTGGTGATGCGAGTTTGACATTCCTGGTGTAGAGGAAATGCCATCGACATAATATATCTTGATTTCAGTGACGCATTAAATAGCGCCCCACAACATGCCAATTAGCTAGTTGATTACTTTGAGCTGTATGGTACCACACGTTTAGAAGGATTCAGGGAAATTGGAAGAAATTTAGAAAAGGACAAAGCAGATGATCAGAGGATTACAAACTACTACTCTAAATAGAGACTAAGAAGATGGGTATGTTTGACCTTGAGAAAAAAACAATTGAAGAAGCAATATGATAGTATTCTTTAAACAGCTGAAAGGTATCATATTGAAAAAATTCAAGAGTTTCCTCTTTCTCTCAGAGTGCAGAAGACAAAATAATGGAGTGAAGATAAATATTTAGATTGAATGTTGAGGAAAGAAACTTCTTAATAGTAAGACTATTTCAACTATGGAATTTATTATCCACATAGTAGGTGATCTACTCTTCAGTGGACTTATTCAAATGGACATTAGATATCACTCTATTAAGGATACTTTAATTTGGATTCCTACAATTAGGGAGTTGAATTCAGGAGCCCACATAACCTCTTCTGGCTAATAAACAGCACAGTAAACACTATAGTAACATCTGCCCTTACAATTATTGATGTTTTTGAAAACAAAAATTCTAGAAGATGAAGTATAGATTAATTCATAAAAAGCTATGATGAGAAAAGTACTATATTTGGTACAGAATGGATTAATTCCACAACTTTGTGCACCCCTCTAAAGTCAACTAGTTGTGAGCATCATTTCAAAAATACTTTTCCCAAAATTGTCTTGGCAATATTGAGACAAAACTGGAAGATATTTTTGTTGTTATTGAGAGTATCTTTTTCTCTTGAGAGTAGTTCAGTATAATTATTAAACATTTTGAAAGAAAGAAATTCCAGATGTCAACACTTTCAATTAGTACCATTTATTACAGGATAGCATGAATAAAACAGATTAGTATTTTGATGAGAGAGCCACAATGAGAATTATATTTTAAAAGACAAATTGCAATAATATTGTTTTAAGATAACAATTGATATAAAAGGTGACAATGTAGAATGTGCTGAATGGTGTCATTTGAATGATACTGTCATGACCCATTCAACATTTTTAATAACATGAACAATAATTTGTTAATAAATATTGATAATTCAAATTATTAGACACTTCAAAAGGAGTGTTCCACGGTGATTACACAAATGTTTGAATTAATCAACTGTAGAAGTAGAAATACTTGTGAGTATTTGAAACTTTAGCCAGTGCATAATGAACTATAATAACTTACATTTCATATTTTCTGAAGCTCCAAAGAGTGGGGTTTTTTCCTATTCAACAAAATTTGCCATCTGGCAAACTTTTAAATTACAACTCAGAGAATTCTTAACCAGTTTTTTCACCAAACTTGGAGGGAAAGAATTGGGGGGGGGGGTGTTTGTTTCTGGCCTAAATAGCTTGAAACCAAGGTCAGCTGAAGTTTTCAAATAAGTTTTCCTAGTTTGAGGGGCAGGATTTTTCTATGCAGTATTTCTGTGTGAAGTTTTTCTGTCTTCCTCTACACTGATCACAGTGTAGAGGAAGACAGATAAAAACTGTATCAGCTGTCCCAAAAATATTCGATAGGGCACCTAATTGGGAAAGCTGCAATTATCTTGAACTTTTTGGAGATGGTACTATTAAAATAATTAAATATTCTGAACTTTGCATTCTGTGTTAGGTACTTTCTCCTTTACCATTTTTTCTCTGTTCCCAGATTCATCATTCTCTCAGAAACTCATCAAATACATATTAAATACTGGTTACAGATATAGAGCCATGTCTTGAATGAAAAAAGAATTAAACATCTTTCTCAACAAATTCTCAAATGGATGTGATTGATTATGTCTTGATTATAAGCAAACCCAAAGGGTTGCTTAAAAAAAAACTGTCTGGCTTGTACAGGCAAAGCAGGAACATTATCATGACCTGCTCACTCTGTTCATTGCTTTGATCTTGGAGAAGGGAGGAAGAGATGCTGCCTACAGAGCAATGAGACAAGAGAGGGATGAGCTTATGGTTGCTTAACAGTCGGAAGGAAGGACTCACTCTAATTCAGGGGTCCCCAACCACTGGGCCCCGGACTGGTACCGGTCCGTGGATCATTTTGTACCGGGCCGCAAAGAATGAATAATTGTGATTAAAATATATAATAAAAATATGTTTTTAGTAAAGAAATAGTAAAGAAGCCCTTTACTATTGGGGAAGAATTGATTTTGCCGGTCCTTGAAAAAGTGTTTCTGCATGAAACTGGTCCCTGGTACAAAAAAGGTTGGGGACCACTGCTCTAATTGATCAAGTTTGTACCTTCAGACTTGCAAGATTCTCTTAATGCAGCCTGAACAATAAGCAAGAGTGGCTTTCCTGTCTGGTTTATCTGGGAAAGCTGACAATATCAGACGAAGAGCCTTTAATTTTATCTTTCAGTTCCAACACAAAATAATATATTTTCAAGAAGATTAAATAATATAATTAATTTGAATGCCTAGATTGGTTTTGGCTTCTATAGGTAATACTGGAATAACAAAAAATGTTGCATGCACACTGATAGAATACATTTAATGAATGAATTTTTGTGACTCTAGTCTGCATGGCAAACTCCACACACCATAAATTAAAGGTGATGCCTACATCTATATTCAAGTTTCCTCAACTTGGCCCTTTAAAAAAACAAAAGAAAAACTTGGGAAAAGTACGTGAATAGGCAAATGTGGGGTTTTTTATTTCTCTAGTAGTTTCTGAATTAACACTTGTAATATCCCCCAAAGTTGGAGAAGTAACTGAAGCAAAGAAATATTTGTTCCAAAAAGATAGCTGTTTCTTTATGCTAGGTTTATTTATGTTTTTTGCATTATGCTGAAGTCTTATGATATCTCTTTGTGTGGACAAGTTAAGAAATTGGATGTTTACTCTCCTCTCAGTTATTTCACAATGCTATACATTTTTATTACAATCCTCTTGTGCTCTATAATGTTTATGTGCTCTTTCTAATTTCTTTCAAGAGACTCTGGCAGGGGGAACTGCATTTATAGCATACCACTGCCATCTTGTGGATTATCTGGAGCATATATTTTTATTTTTAACCAATTTGCAAGTTGTCATTTGTCCATCTTGCAATTTCTGTGTTTTCTTCATCAACACCAAATGTTTACATTTGCATCTTACAATTTAGCCTTAAATGAAAGGGAAGATGTAATCTATTTTAAAATAAAGTTTGGTTTTGTTTATTTCCTGTGCTTTATCATCAACAGGGTTTGGAAGTGGAAAGGCTCAATCTTCTCGTCACATGCCTCTGAAAGAAATGGCATTATTGAATATTTTCTCCCTTTTTTAACATTGATTTCTTTTTACTGTGTCTTTTATTTGTTTATTTTCCATTTTCAAATTTAGTAAAAAGTTATATACCTTCTTAATTAGAATTCAATAGTGTTTGATCAAAGAGTGTTTGTCCTTTATAAAAGCCATACTTTTTCATATCTGAATCTTATCTAGACTGTATTTGCAATTGAGGGTACCATGATAGTATGATGCCCTTCAAGGTCTTGTTTCGATTTTAATTTCCCTTCAATATCTAAAATGTCTTTACATACCACATTGTTTTCAAACTTCACCAGATTTGAATATGTAAATACTTCCATCATTGAGAGCCATTCTTGGATTTTCAAGTATATTTTAGGCTTCATTTTTTCCCATGTGGATATTAGTGGGTTCCTTATATAGTGATTTTGAAAATATCTATGGATTTTATTCTTCTCATACCATAGGAAGGCATGCCATCCCAGTTATAAGTCATGTCCTTGTATAACAATGTCTTGTGCCTAAGAGTTATGCATTCTTTTAAACATGTTACCACACACTTGATAATATAAGAACCAATCTGGTAATCTAAATCTTCCATTTTCTTTACATTCTTATAACATTTTCAATTTTATTCTCGGATAGTATGATTTCTTAATTTCCTGAAAAGCAACCTGAGGAATAAAGCCTCTTGTCTCAAGCACATCTCAGATAGGAAATGAACTTCAGGTGATATGCCTCTTAGATCAGGGGTCACTTTTGGACCTCAGGGACCACCAAACTCATAATTTTAAATCCCAGGGACCACTAACCGTTTTTGTGGGTGTGGCCTAATTTGTGGGTGTGGCTTGGTGGTCATATGACTGGCTGGGCATGGCTTATATGTAAATATTATAAATATTTATATAAATATTGAACTTTTTATTATAAAAAAAGAGCAACTTTTACCCAAAATCAGGCAAAGTGGGCAGGCAGATTGAATTGCTCACATAATCACAGATACATTCAGAGATTTATCTATCTGCCATTGGCGAGCTCAGTCTGTCATATAAAATTTGCTTGCAAGCAAACTCAATAAAATTAACTCACAACACACCATGTATGAAAATATTGATTTTTTTATTTAAAAAAGAGCAACTTTTACCCAAAATCAGTCAAAGCAGGCAGGCAGATTGAGTTGCTCACAGAATCATTCAGTGATCTATCTATCTGCCATCAGCTAGCTCAGTCTCTCAAATTTGCTTGCCGTGAGTCTGCACTGAATAATAGAACCTTCCTTCCTAGGGGTGGTTCAGCTATGCTTAAAAGCAGAGCTGAAGATCTAAAGACTAGTTAGAAAGCAAGAAATCCAACCATTTCCTGCTTCCTAGCTAATCTAAATCTCCCGGCACAGCAGAACAGATGATGGTTGGAAAAAGGAAAAATAGCAATTTAGCAGGCAAGTTTACTGGGTAAGGAGCGAGTAGGCTGGGAGGGTTCCCATGGGCCATGTGGGCAGCAAAGCCTTGAGTTTCTGCGCAGCCTAGATTAATTGTTTTTTTTGGGGGGGGGGATGCTCTGAGGGTGAGATTTCTCTGCAGCCCACCAAAATTTTCTCACAGCCCACCAGTGGGCCTTGGCCCACTGGTTGGTGATCGCTGTCCGAGATAGTAGTTGTTACCAAACCATTACCTCAAAACAGAAGGCAGGTCCAGGATATAAAAATAAAGGAGTTTGTAATATTCCATTTTATGCACTAAAAAATGTTACAAACCTATTTTACTGATTGGATAAGACAGGAAAAATATAAGTCATGTTGCAGCAGAATTTTGAAAAGCTTTTAAAGTGGCAGGTAACTGAAGCAACTACCAGGTCGACCTACAGTAATGCAGTGGTGAATATCAGTTGTTATGCTAGATGAATGGACACATTTTGGGAAGCTGCCTCTCACTGCTTTGACTGTTCCCTGAAGCTATATGCAAAATAAAAGCATGCATACTATTTAGCTTGCAATTAAACATTTTCCTTCGGCAGTTGGCAGCGCAGTAACTGATAATTACCACAAACAACATTTTGAAAAAGTCGTATTATGCTTGTTTATGTAGGATCACTCTTGGCATAATAACAAGCTATCATTGCTGTAAATGTACATATGATTTGAGTACACCTTAATGTATTCACTAGGCTCAATTAATCCATGGGAAAATTAAAATGAGTTACTTTAATCTTCCTAAATTATCAGAGGAGTTTAAAACTTCAGGGTACATTTACCAAGTCTCTATGCCTTGCTTTAGACACATCTTTTTTATAATTAGTTAAACTGCCTGAAGTCACAGGCAACTCCATCTTTTAACTTTTCTTTAATTCCTAGTTTTTAAGGAGCAAAATATTCCTCTCTTCCCTCCCCCCAGCCATCTTGAGCTACTGCTTGTCGTATTCTTACAAGAGCTCTTCTCATTGGTGGAGTTTTAGCTGTTGAATAAATACACCCTTTTTGCTAGGAAGCTGTCAGGAATATCAACAACTTCGTATGGATGTTGTTTATTTTCTTGAAAAGAAAGAAAAAAATCAAGGTTAGCATTTTCATTAAACAGGTGTCTATCAATGTTACTGCAGTCTTGAAGTAAACAGCGGCAGAATTAGTGTAATTATAGACAAAAATGTCAAAACACTAGATTTATTATAAGATTGTGGGTTTTTTCCCCCCAAAAGATCTTGATTGACAAAGTTGAAAAAGAGCTTTGTTAATTGTCCAATGGCAATACTGTGCTAGATAAGTCAATGGTCATATTTAGTACAAGACAGATCCAGATGTTCTGTAAGCTATTTTCTTAATAGTTTCTATGTAGCAATTGTCAGGAAATTATAATGCAAAGTATAAATATTTCTTTAAAGTACTAGTATTCTTTGAGTCTTCATTCATCTTTAGCACTAGCTCAGTGTCTTTAAAATGTGAGGACCTCAACCCCCAGCAACCTGACTGGGAAGTTCTGGGAATTAAAGTCCACACATCTTAAAGTTGCCAAGTTTGAAAAACATTAACCTAATTGTAATCCAATTCAAATGGCAACTTCCCTTTCATAATTGTTTGCAACCACAAGCTTTGATGATGAGGGGACATTTGAGTTTGAAGTATGACTAGGGTACAATCCCTAGCTTCTGTACTGACATTTTCATGAGTATGATGATAAAATTGCATTGGAGTCAAGCAAACTATTTTTCCATGGGTGGGGAAAGTACAGGTAGTCCTTGTTTAACAACCATTCACAGTTATGTCAATCATGAAAAACTAAATATATAGACAATCCTTGACTTTACAACCTTTGTGGGTCTGTAAAGCAAAGAAAACCTGAACCAAGATAATAAGTACAGTCACAGTTTCACTTAATGACCACTTTACTTAAAGACTGAGCTGCCAGTCCAAGTAACAGAATCTTGAAAGCCTGCCAAAATAATTCTCTCACACAATTGCTGAAATTGCTTTCTCACAACCCTCTCCCCTTGGGCCCAAGACTCTCCTCTGTAACAGACCATTATTTCTGTGCCCTCCATAATCCCCAGATCTGTTAGACATTCAATCACACCTTCTAAAAGAAGGCAACTGCTTATGGCAACTTTTGCCAAGTCTCCAATCTCCCTTTTCTTACAAAAGTAGTTGGAAAGGTAGCAGCAAAGTAGTTAGAGAAGACGGATGCCTTAGATTCTGTCCAGTGAAGATTTGGATCTGATCAGAAAACAGGAGCTGTTGTCAATCAAATCCCACACAGTTGTTAAGCATGATATCACATGATTGCCATTTGTGACTTCCTGCTGGCTTCCCCATTGACTTTGCTTGTCATAAACTATCAGTGAGGGTCACAGATGGCAATCATGTAACCATATGATGCTGCAACTATTGTAAGTGTGAGCCAGTTGCCAAGCTCCTGAATTGTCCCTGTGGGGATGCTCCAGAGGCCACAACAATGAAGACTCATTGTAAGTCCCCCTTGTTCAGCGATGTTGTAACTCAATAATCGCTGAACAAATGAGGACTACTTCTATATTTTCATGGAAGCATGAATTTTGTTTTCTCAAAGTCTTCTCTCATATCAAAGCACTATTTTTCTTTTTCTGATAAATGAAACATATGCACAATGGGTTTTGGCTACATGCTTATTTAAGACATTTCAGAAAAAAAATCAGTGAGGAATTTTGATTTTTGTAGTGATAGTAATAACATTGTAGAGGAATTACTTTGAATGGGTCTATTCCTGGTTTCTTTCAAGTAAAATGGTACCTGCACTGCTTAGGAGAAAGCATGGAGATTGAAGATGGAAGTTTTCTTCAAAGAAAGGATCTACTGGATGGGGAAGGTTGAGGTAGACAGGAAAGTAAAGACAGAAACTGACACAAACCATTAGGAGCAAGAAACAAATTGTTCTAGGTTTTAAAAAATGCTTTAAAAAATTAAAGGACAAAAAGAAGAACGTTAAAAGCACAGCTGAAGATCTGTGACTAAGAGCATGTTCTCGCTTCCTCAGTGATAATTTTTCCATTTGTTTCAAATTATAAGGCTAGTAAGGTGAACTTTATTTAGCTTTACACCCTACTATTTACCTAGAGAATACATATGCTGGACCGGGAAGCTGAAAAATATTTCCAGAGGAAAGCCATGCCAAATCAGCCTCAACCTATTGTGAAGAGGACTGCACAGATGTGCTCCTGTAATTACCAGGATTTATGTCCAACTCAACCAGGCTTCTTCCTTCATATTCACAACATTAAGAAGCCCCCTAAATAGCTTGAGCTTTGGTCAGGCGAGGTTTCTCCTTCCCAGGAATTATAGTCCAGGAACAGTGCTTGATAATGTAACTGTCTTTCTCAGATGGCATGTACTTACCATCCTCTTGACTTTGTGGCTGAATTTGTTTGAAAAAGGCCTGTTTTACTTGCTCTTGTTTGTCAGGAAAAGAGAGACATGTTGGAGGTACCCATGTGACAGGAAATTCTGCCTGTTGTGCTTGTTTTCTGAGCAGGGTGCATGTTATATTCTTGCTTTTGATAAGATGTCAGGACTGTGATTTGCAGCACAAATGGAAGACAAGGGATTATGTCTGTATCTTTAAAAATAAACACCAGTGTCTTGTTTGAATGAGTCATACATTTGCCTGGCTCCTCGCCAGAATTGTGAAGTGCTTATAATGCTCCTGGTGTTATGAAGTTTGCTGATCTGGCTGTCAGCCAAACATATGTAATATTCATTCTGATAACACGGTTGTTTGTCTTTTGAAAGGAACGGCTGCTATTCCGAGGTTTCTTTGTGCACTCTAGAGTTTAAATACTTGAATAGCTCTCCATCTTTAATGCTGAGGAAATGGAAAGATTACAGCAAAGCACCAGTATTTATTCTTCTCTTTAAAAAGGAATTTGCAACTGATTTATAAATTATTTTTAATGTGCAAAAAAAGTCTTTGATAAATAAAATTATTGGATATGCCTTTAAAGTTATAGGGAGCTTAAATAGTATATAGGTCATGGGAGGTTTATTTTTCTACATCAGAGGTGTTAAACTCACGTCATTGTGACTTCCCCCCCCCTTTCGCTATAATGAAGGTTGGCGTAGCCAGCGGGTGATGCATCTGGCCCGCGGGCCATGAGTTTGACACCACTGTTCTTCATAGTCAAAGATAGTCATTGTCAAAGATAGAAACTGACAAATAGCAAATATCAGTCCATTTCTCGAATAATCAAAGAATATCAAACACTAGCCCTATATTAAGTAGCTCCCAATTGTAGATTCGGTTAAAACTGTGGGCCAGCTCCAATTTACAGGAACATGAAATGCTTGGAAACATTGAAAAGGACATTGATCCAGACTTATGCTAAGAAACTAGTTGTTTCATTTATCAGCCTCTTGGGTATGTGTTAATATATTTAAGTTATTGACAGTAGGTGGTTTTTAAGACATTTGTATTCATCTTTTGGTTCAGAAGGAGTGATGGTATAAATAAGTTGGATATTAATTAAATCTTGAGATGGAGTGGTTTAAAATAGAGACCACATTTAGGAGAAGTCAGCTGTCCTGTCATATGTAATTAAGCAATAAAAATGCCTACAATGTTGGTAAGTTAAGTATATTATGTTCTGGTTGATTTGCAGGGTTTTTGGGTGTATGTAATTTGTTTATTTTTTACAAAGAAGAGAATAAAACAATAGTACTGCATGAAATGAGCAAGAGAGAGAGTCAGGAGGAAAAGGAAATAAGGCGTGAATAGCAGACACATGCTGGCATTTTTTGTTTTGGTTGTAGTTTTTTGTTCAGTTTTATTTTGTTTTTGCAGCGGAGTTTTTTTTTTTTCTCAGGCTATCAATCAACTTTTCACCGCTTCCTGCAACAGCAGGTCTGCAATAAATCCCGCTGTAACTGATTGGGTTTCATTTCCTCTGCCAAAGTCTACTAACCTGCGAGGCATGACACAGTGACACCAGAGCGAGCAGCTGATAATGTAATACACAACTCCTGTGAGGCAAAAGTTAAAAGTGCTTGTTCTCTCAGCCGAATGATTTTAAAGATCTTTATATTCAAGTTCCCAGGAGGGATAATTACTCAGTATAACACAGAGAGCATTTCTTAATCTCCTGAAGGAATTTTACTGAAAAGTGTGTGGAAAGGACAGAGACAACTGGATGGCGTGGGGTTTTCTTTCCCTTTTAATGTTCTCAGTCTTTTCTAAATTAAGTTCATTCCAGGGGGCAATGCAGCCTCTGAAAATATGTTCCAGCAGAATGTTCAACCCCAATTATAAGACTATTAAGAGAAAGGTGGTGGCTCAGCAGCTAAGTGTGGAGAGCACATGCTAGGTTCAAATTCCTGATGCTGCCACTTAAAAGAATATGAGGTACCAGAGCCTGGAGAAACAGCTGTTGCAGACCTGGAAAATTGGTAGAGATAATGATGATAATTATGCTGAAGGTTCTACCCTTGCTCTTCTATATTCCCTAAATATTATCTCTAAAAAATATTAAAAACCAATCAAATAGCATTGAATTCTCTAGAATCTTTAAGAAAAAAAAAATGACACATTAAAATTTCAATTCAATTTCCCTTAATCCAATTACCACATTTGTTCCTAGTTAGCTATAGAGACAAGGTATTTAAATAACTGAGCAGACTGTACATTTTATTTAACAAGCAGGTGGCTTTCATAAAATGGGGAAAGCTTCTAGAAGAAATAATTCTCACTTGCATCTGCTCATCTATATAATTGTCATGCCTTCAAACATACCATTTGTGCCACACTGACAGGGAGAGATGCTAATTGTGACTGTGTTGTTCTTACCCGTTGAGAGTGATAAAGAGGCAAGCGCCATTTCTTTTTTTAATTTGAACAGTTTGCACGTGTCTGTATTCACAGACTTTTACCAAAGCAGTGCCATGACTGAAATGAATGTGACCAAAAATGTAAACAGGAAAAAGGGGAAATACATTCCCAAGCATGCACAAAAATAAAGATGTCATTTGCCCAAAGTATTATAAATTAACATTCTTTGGGAGCCCTTTAAGAAGCATATTTCCATGTCCTCTAATTGCTCCATGCTTTTTAAAGGAGGCTGAAGAATTTTAATTTATAATGAAATTTTTCTTCCTTTCCTTTCCTTTCCATTTCCCACCACGAGCAGCCATTTAGAGCAATACCACTTGGACTTATATACTGCTATATATATATGGGGCAGCTTGGTTCACGTGGTAAGACACTGGGCCAGCACACCGCTGAGGTCAGCAGCTCGGTGGTTTGATTCCTGTGAGTGAATAAACTACGTAGGGACAAGAAAGGAACCTATCCTGAATGCCTACTAGCATTTAGGCATCCCACAGGTAAAGAAAACCCTGTCCAAAAAATTAACAGAGGTGATCAGCCACCTTGGTGATCCCTGGTTAACATGTACCATATGCTAAATAAATAAATAATAACCACTTTATAGTGCTTTACATTTCACTCTAAGCAGTTTATAGAGTCAGCATATTGCCCCTAACAATCTGGGTCCTCATTTTACTGACCTCAGAAGGATGGAAAGCTGGTGAGAATTGAACTGCTGGCAGTCAGCAGAATTAGCCTGCAATACTGCATTCTAATCACTGCACCACCATAACGCTTATTCATTTTTTTCCTTTGCTGTCTGAAGATTAGAGATGCCCAGATTGGCTGCTGGGCAAGTTGATGTGGGAATGGAAATCCCTTGTTAATTTTTGGTACTATGAGTTGATATTGGAAGACCAGAGTTTACATTTGCTGAGTGAATAATGGTCTTGGCACAGATTGCTTCCACCAATAAAGGTGCTTAAATGTGCTATCTGGATCCATTTCAGGTGGACTTTCAACTAAGATAAGTGCTGCGATGCCTTGATTGAAATTCGGTGGGATAAATGCAGACTTGCTAATTCTCCCAAACTGTTCACGACTTTTGTTATTATGGCTATCCTTCAGGATTATCAGGAAGGATTGAATATTGAGCACAATGGTGTCATTTTACTATATAAGCCTGGATTTCTGACCTCTAATATCCCACAAGGTTCTAACTTGTTCCTCTTGATCGGGGCTGTCAGACTCCCAGCCCATGGGCCAGATGAATCATGCGTTGGCCATGCCAACACCTGGTTTAGCAAAGGGAGAAAAACATCCCAATACATCACATGGTGCCAGTGTAAGTTTGACACCCTTGGTCTTGATATTCAATTGCTACATGAAACACTCATGATGATCATTCAGAACTTGGAATGATCTGCTTCTATTTTCCAGCTATTCTTAAGGAAGCAATGTCTAAGTTCAGTGACACATGGATGAAAGAGAACAAGCTACCATTTAATCTAGACAAGACTGCCATTATCAGAAGAGAGCTGATTTAGGATTAAAGTTCAAACAGCCATGCATTCTTCTGAAAGAAATATATATACTGTATTCACTCGGATAATGCCACTTGATCTTCAGCTGTCACTGAATTTACAGGAATCATGTGAAGCTTGTATAATAGGGTGTTGGGCATTTTTTGCCAGGACCCTCTCAAGCATAATTTTGACCTTTCTGGTAACAGCATTCAAGAATTACCTCTCTTTCAGGAAACAGAAAAATCTGTAAATCTGCATCTGTTTAATCAGGCTTGTAATTGTTAAATTGATTTCAGTGGGGGAGGGCTGTATGTGTATATATGTATAGATAGACAGACAGACAGACAGACAGACAGAGTCATCCTTCAGTCTCAAAAGACTATGGTATCGTGCTCTGAAAAGAGGTCCTAAAACAGCATCGAGTGTGGCTAAAAAGGTCAATTCGAGAGTGGCAATCACTTCCACACTGAGGACAGATACAGTCCCCTGTCCAGCCCCCAGATTTCGCTGGTTCCAGGACAGCCTGCCGAACAAGTATCTCTTCAAATCAGAGAAGACCATGCTGAATCTTTAGCCTCCAAGCTGAATGATCAGAGGTGAAGGTTTCCCAGCTGTTAATGTCCATTTCCAAGGCCATTAGATCCTTCTTGCAGATATCTTTATATCACAGCTGTGGTCTCTCTTTAGAACGCTTTCCCTGCACTAATTCTCTATACAGGAGGTCTTTTGGAATCCACCCATCAGCCATCCTCATGACATGCCCAAGGCAGCGTAGATATCGCGGTTTCAATAGTATATACATGCTAGAAATTCCAGCACGTTCCAAGACTGCGCTGTTTGGAACTTTGTCATGCCAAGTGATGCCAAAAATATGTCAGAGACAGCACATATGAAAGGTGTTCTCCTGCCGTGTGTAAAGGATCTAAGACTCTCTGCAGTACAAGTGCTCAAGACACAGGCTCTATAGACCTGAATCTTTGTATTTATTTATTTTAATTTATTTATTTGTTTAAATGTTGTTGGCTATCATGAGTAAATAGATGTAGCATAGTCTCCAGTGGTTTATAGGCTGCTGGATAGTATCAGGAATTGATTTTAGAATATTTGGGGAAGGGAGATGACTGTTAGGGTTCAAATCAAAACTCCAAGGCAGGGTTCCTCAAAGTATAGATTTATTGGGCATGTTATATTGGCACAGCTGGTGATAACCTGAATCTGAAGTCCCCTGGGTTTTCCCCACCCAATTCAAAGTCCACAGTGCTCCCCTCCCAATACACACAACCATCACATGCCCCAATCAGGTCTCTCTCCCCATCCCGGATGCCTCCCATCCATCCCCTCCAGGTGCTGTTGAGACTATCCTTGGTACACAGAAGAAATAATGTTATTTTGGCTACATATTCCCCTCAGCTATCTCTACTCCCCCTTCCCTTTCTCATAGCTCCAACCAGCCTTGCTGTGACAATCCTGAAGATGCTTAAAGATGGTTCCAGGGTTGACAGGGATTTTTCCCCCTAATATTTTAGAAATACCTTTGCAGTTTGTTGAATTCATATTTCTCGAGATTACAGATCAATGCAGCCTTTTATTTTATTGATTTTATTCTAAAATCAATTAACATGGTTTAAGGGAAAATGGTATGGGATTAACCTACCCCACTCATTCCAGTGGAAAGGGTCTACTTCAGGTTCCTTCAGCCAAAGAATTTCAACTAGAAGGATCCAGAAGAAGAGCCTTTTGGAACAGTCTCCTCTTAGAGATGAGGTCTCCACATACACTAATGGCTTTCTGGAAGAGCCTAAAAAATTATCTTCACCTTTTGGCCTGGGACACTGACAGGAATCCACTATATTTAAGGTGGCTGATGAGATAGAGAAAAAGCTCTCTCAAGCTGACCATCATCTCACTTTTTAATGTTTAGCTTTTTATTCTATTTTAATTGTTTTTTGCACTTTTTAGCTTTTGCTATATTGTAAAAATTGTCCAGAGTCACTGTATTGGTGTGATGTACAATGTAGAAATCCAATAAATAAAAATAATTAAATAAAATTCATACAATGACTAGAGCCTGAAAAGCATTTTATAAAGACCTGCTAGCCAGCAATTCTGCAGCTAGGACATGCAGAAGTGACCCTCTCCCAGCTGATACCCACCCACTTCAGAGAGATGTTTAATCCTGAAAATATGATTTCAGCATTGATCCTGATTAAGCAGTGGGAAGGGGTGATACTTTATATTTTATTCTTCCAATTATCCTGACGCAGCCAAGATCTCTTGTCCTATTTAACTGTTCTGGTTTATGCTGTTCCCAAAAACCTTGTTTTTATTTCAAAGGCTGTGAGTTATGTGCATTCACATCCCGTAATGAGTCCCAAACAGTTTATGAATAGTCAAACAGAAGTCTGCCACAGTCTTTCGAGATAAAGCTGATAAGCACCCACCTTTGAAATGCTGCCAACGACTAAATTGCCAATTAGCTGTACAAGGCCAAATGGAGCATAAAATCAACATGGAGCTTCAGATTTTAAACCGACCAGAACAAACAAAGTTGCTTCCTGCAAAGTTTCATGTCCCTTTGCTCCTCCTTTATGTCTTATGGGAAGGGCCAATCATCTCCAAACCTTACTCCCGAGTCACCCCTTTTGTCTTAACTGCTCTTTGCCTTCTGGCAGCTCTGCGCAGGTGTGCACTAGGAACAGGCTCCCCTTGTTCCTCTGCCTTGCTGATGTCAGATTCTGGAGGCTCCAGAGTCAGTACATAACTCTCAGATGGCCCTGTCCCCATCTCTTTATCGGACGCAGATCCCTCGTCTGAGCCCTCTCCAGGACTGGCCCATGTTCCTCCCCACTGTCTGACTTTGCTGTCAGTGCCGCAGGCCGCCAGCAGACCACAACATTAACATTTACATGAAGTAATTGATAGAGGTAATCTTTATACATGGTGTGAAACATCATTATGCATCATACTTCATTTCACATTGCTTACTTCACATCAGGTGAAATAAGCAATACTATTGATATCCTGTCTTGGTGTCAACTTGGGGATTTAGATGGGGGACAAGAGGTTTCAGCTCAACAGTGGCAGCTTTTAGGGCCATCATCACTTGAGAGTTTACCATCCTTAGTTTTGAGTGGGGTAGCATAGCTTCAGACAGCCTTGGTGCACAATCTGGTGACCCTTATGGAACTTGTGACTCATGTCCGATGAGCAAATGGCAGTCATGTCTGAAAAGAATTTCGCACAACTTTAGGTTGTATGACAGTTACTCTTATTTCTAGACCAGAAGACCCTGCACTCAGTCACTCATGCCCTTGTCACCTCCCATATGTACTAATGTAACATGATGTACATGGGACTGGCTTTGAAGAACATCTGTAGACTCCAGCTGGTGCAAAATGAATGATGTGGGAACTTGGATCAGTACACTTTACACCTCTATGTTATGCTAGCTGTATTGATTAACAGTTTGTTTCTGGATTCAAATCATGGTGCTGGTAATTACCGCTAAAGCCCTACATAGTTGCATTATTTGAGGGACTGCCTCTCTCCAATCACCTCTACCTGCCCCATCAGATTTAACTCAAAGGGCATCTTGCTGATCCCATCCAGGATGGAGTATTGCATGATAGGATCCAAGAAGAGAGCCTTTTCTGCACTGGCACCCAATTCCGCAACATCGTTCTCCCTGAGATCAGATCGGCCCCAACTTTGCTGGACCTCAAGAAGGACTTCAAGTGATGACTTCATCACGAGGTCTGGGGAGGCTTGATAAAGTGGGGTGTGGAGCCTGCAGAGGGGCTGTATTGCTACTTTGAAAATGAATTCATCGTCCTGCAAATTATGCTTTTCACATAATGGGTTGTATTATTTTTAAGTTTAAAATGAATTTTCCTGCTTTTTTTGTTATTTCATTCTATTGTTTTTGTGTTTTTATCTTTGTACACCACCCAGAGGTACGTGTGTGAGATGGGTGGCTATATAAACACATCAAGTACAAAAATAAAACTAGTCTGCAGGATATGTGTTTATCAGAGGAACGATGGGAAGGGAGAGAGGAAGAGAAGCTTTCTTGGCTCCATCCACCCATTGTCCACCGCCAAGCCTAACAATTGGGCAGCTGTTAAAGGAGTCTCCAGTCATGAATGCTTTCATCCCGCTGAAGAATGTTGTCCACTCTTTCATCCCATCAGTACTGAATTTACTGAGGAATATTAGCAATCGTGGGATTAAGGAGAAAGATGCTTTTATAAATCAGGTAGACAAAAAGAACAAGAAACATGATTGATGCTTAGTTGATGAATAATCAGAAAATCTACTCATGGGAGCACTTGTTATTTATTGTCTTGTGTATGGTTTGCATTGGTTTAGTCACTTTTGCATTCGTGTCATTCAGAACACCGGATGTTTTTTGATCTTCCCTTCCACAGGTCAAAGAAGTTGGCAGCACTCGCTGAATGCGTGCAGAAAGCAGAGCTGAGTAAGGAGGACTTGGGTCTCGAATTAAATGAGCTAGAAACAGCTGCACTTCTGGTACACGAGGAAGAGAAAGAGTTAAAAGCGATTGACGCAGATGATTCTGAGCAGCAGCTGCCACCTCCCTCTCAAGAAGAAACCAGTGAATTCGAGGACTCGGGCAGCACTTCATCATACGAGACAGAAGTCTCTGATTCGGATGAACAAGAGTCCTCAGCCAGTGAAGATGGGAAAATAAATCCTTCACAATGCACACTCCTAGAGGAAAGGACAGTCCCACTTATTGACAATAATGGATTAAGGCAAGACACAGGCACTCTGACACTGGAGGGTAGTAATGAAAAATCAAAGCTTTCTCTACAGTCTAGTTCTGTTTCGGGAGAACTGATAGAGGAATTAGAAAAGCAAATGCAGGCAGCAGTAAGGCTGACAGAAATGCCTGAAACTGCACCTTCTCTAGGGGATGATGGCCAGGACTGCAGCAGCTCTTCGCAAGAGATGGGAACCAACTGCACAGCACAGCCTGGAGGATCCTAATTACAAGGAACATTTTACCAGATGGATCCTGATGAAAAGGAAAATTTCTTGGAGGTGATTCCGGAGTTTTGGGTATTACAGATGAAGCTTCTTAGATAATAATTAAGTATAATTTGTTAATACATGCAAGCAAAACTATAGTTTTTTAAAAATATGGTTGTCCCTCATCAAGATCTTCATGAGAGAAAGGTGTTCTAAATATATAACTGTAATCCAGTCGAATTTAATTTTGATACCTAAGATAAGATTTTTGTATATTCTTAACATTACAATAGTTTAATTGCATTAGGAAAGTATAAAATATGGAAGAAAGTTACTGGTTCTGGAAAAAAAAGTATGCTTAACTATTTTTGTATTTTAAAATTTTGTTAACAGCTTAATATCTTGTTTATTTTGAGGTGCTTGTGCCTGAGTAGAAGTAAAAAGCCTTGTAGTTTCCAGATATTTGCATGTAGTATCTTTGACATTCAAGTTGATTTCTATATGCAGCATATTCAATATCTGTTCAGATTAATGGTAATAATATTTCCCATTACTGAATTTTGTGGAATTTACTGGGACTTACTGCAGGCAGTGATGGGAAAGAGATTGGTCCAGTTAATATTTTACTGTGAACCGATCTAAAATCAGTTCTTTAAACAAATTGGAATCCAGATATCTCTCAATATTTATTTTTATGCAAATTATGCAATGTAATTGTCTTATCAAAAATCAAACATAAATTAGGTTGTGTGTGGATGCTTAGATGTATCTTAGAGTGTGTGTGATATATATTGAAATATTTTATTGTGATCATTCACCACCACAGAGGAAATCATTATACTGATATCTGAGTCTGAATCAACAAAGTTGGGATAGTTAGGAGAAATACATGTAAACATTAATGACTAAAATCAATACTAAAAACAGCTATTTGTTTTAGCTACTCATGTGTGACAAAAAAGAAAAGGAATTGGTATGTATTCCCTTTGGATATATAGTCAAAAATTCCCACCTTATCTTATATATATTTGGATGAATGAGAATTGTAAGTACAAATAAGTTCATACCAATCTTTGCTAAAAATGTAAAAATAAGTTTAGGAAACTTAAAAACTGGGGGGGGGGGGGTCAAANTAAAAACTGGGGGGGGGGGTGTCAAAACTCATGGAGAGTAAAATTGATAGATTTCTATCCATAAAATTAAAATCCTCATTTGTGAGATATGACTATATTTGGCAATATTATTTTAGAACAGCTGATTATTAAACATAGATTGTAGATTATCTTTATGCTACTGATCTGATCTATGACTCAGCTGGAGAAAATGTGATTTGCTGGCTAAAATGCAGATCTAAACTGTAGGAAATAATATTATAATTAGGCCAGTGGCTTAATAAAAGATGGGTGTAATTGAAGAGCAGTGATGAGCATTTTTCATTTAGGGCTATATGCTCCAATCATGTTCTCTTTTTTGCATTCTTTGCTTCTAATAGGCAAAGCTGCCATTTTTTTTTCATTTGCATCCAAGATGCATAATATGCATGTCTGTATTCGTACTTTGGCATCCTGATTTTTTCATATTATTTGCAATTTTTCTCAATGTATCTCCACAGTGATTAGTGATAATGTAATAAACTACACAGAAAATGCACCTAAGGCACCAGCTGGGTCAATATGTTTAGTTTGTGCAAATTTGAGAATAAAACTGTGGAGGTATCATGATACGATTGTTCAAGCACTGGCACTCCTATGGCAAAAGGTAAGTGGCCCATTATTCATTTTCAGCCCGTGATTTTGTGACAAGCAATGAAGTGTGCTTTCTCACTGAGAATTGACTGCTATATTGATGAAAATATAACATCCTTTATTCCACCCTTTTCCTACATAATCAAAATCCTTACTTCAGTCTGACTTGAGAGGTTGACTTTTTCACCCACACTCCCGATATTTAGGATTGTTCACTCCTCAGAGAAAACAACAGCTTTCACTTTATGTTTTAGAAATATATGAAATTTCAGATCTAGCTTTTGTCTGAATTATGCTCTAGGCATGGCATAAGGCTGCATCTGAAAACAGAAAATTATGTTCAGTTTGTTTCCTTAAAACATTAACATTAGAATGTGCTTCTCTACAATAATCAGTAACAATTATGCTATGAGATCATAGCAACACTCCTTCCACATAAGCCCCAATATTGGTTTAACATAACTATTTTTTTAAAGAATGCACAAATCAGAATCCCTTCAAAACCCCATCAAATCTTATTTCTATGTGGCTTTTAATCACCCTACTATCCGTTACCACAGCCCTCTCAGGTATCAGACAATTCTCAATCTTTGTTTTAGGTTACTGCTTTTCTTTCTTCATTTATTTTATTATTTATTATATTTTATTATTCATTTATTATACCATATTTATTATTCATTTATTATACCGTATTTATAAAAGTATTTAAAAGGAAAAAAAACATGCTTTCCTTTATGATGCCGCCAGTTCCTATTTGTGGGGCAGATATTCCTACTCAGGTCATCTTCTTGCTTTCCCACAACAGATGCATGAGATGATTGTTTACTGGTATTTATTAATGTAAAATATGAGCATTCTTAGCAACACCTGAGATACAACAGGTTGATTTCCCCTTGATCACAAAATAGCTACACAAATCCAGAAACAGATATAGCTACTTCCAAGGATTGCTGACAGAGCTACATGCACATATGCACTCAGTCCAAATCTCATGTTCTTCCTCAAAGTCAAAGTGCTGTCAAACCCCAAAGCTTCTTAATAAAAATTAAGTCTTGTGGCACCTAATTTATGATCATTTAAATCAGACATGTCAAACTCAAGGTCCTTGGGCCAGATACAGCCCATAATATGGTTAGATCTAATCCAGCTTTTGCCAACGAGTGGGCCGCAGCCCACTGGTGGGCCATGGAAAAATTTTGGTGGGCCGCAGAAGAAATGGCCCCCAAAAGCAATTAATCTGGGCTGCTCAGTTCTCTTGCATCCCGGCTCTTCGAGTGACCCTGACCCTGCACGTGCCAACCAGCTTCCACACACGGCGGCAGCAGCAACAACAGTCCCCGCCCCCAGCGCCCACTGTTAGCTCTCCCCATTCATTCTCCAGCTTTAAAATGATCCTGCCTCTCTTTCCTCCCCCCCCCCGTGCCCATGTGGAGNCCCCCCCCCCCCGTGCCCATGTGGAGCCGTGCACACTCTCAGCTCTTCCAGCCCTTGCTGCCTCTCAACATCGAAGCCTCACAGAGGAGGGCATGCAGTGGTAGCATCCTAAATTGCCTTAGAATGCTCTGTTAGTTAAGAATCGCCCTACTCAGAAAAGGAGGTGCTGGAGGAGAAGGCAGTAGAGAAAAAGCAAGCAACTCAGCACTATCGCTGTGGCGGATTTGCCTGTGTTTCTGAGGCTTCGATGTTGGGAGAGGCAGCAAGGGCTGGAAATGCAGAGAGTTCTGCATGGCTCTATCTTCCTTTCCTGCCTGCACATGGGCAGGGGTGGGGAGGAAAGAGAGAGAATCAGGAGCAATTCAAAGCTAGAGAACTAATGAGGAGAGCTGACAGAGGGAGCTGTGGGAGGGGACTTGTTGCTGCCTCCGCTATGTGTGGGAGCATGCATCTCAGGGACCTGAGCCGGGAGACATAGGAACTGCAAATGGGAGTGTTTGTGGTTTTTAAGATCTGGAACGTGGTAGATTGGTGTTTTGTAGGTCTCGGTTCCACCTCCTTTCCTCCCCTGGTAATGTGAGAGATGCTTTCTTTCTCTCTCTCTCCCCCCTCCCCCACCCCCAAATAATCACTGGCTGTGGCTAGATTTGGCAGCGAAATGCTAAAGTGAGCAAAGTGCCCCCAGGGACACCTTTCCTTGCCTGTCTCCAGGTGAGGTTGGAAGAGCCACCTCCCCCCACCCAGCTTTTCTTCGGCTGCAGACCTGAGCTCTCTCAATCCTCCACCAGGCATCTGAAAGGCTCTTCTGTCTGTTTGGAAGGTGCAGGTGGGGGGAGGCTTCCCGCCTGGTTATTTTGTTATTATTAAGCATTTATGTTTTTGTTATAATTAAATATGTGTGAGTGTGTATAATTTTTACATAAAATTTATATTTAATATAAAAAAATTATATTAAGTATGTTAGCTTTTTAAAAAAATTCGTATTAGTGGTCCTCGGGATTTAAAAGTATGAATTTGGTGGGCCTTGGGATCCAAAAGGTTGGAGACCCCTGATCTAGTCCACGGGGCTGCAATGGTGATGGCGAGGGACCAGCCACCGCTATCTCGGCCCTGGCCCACCCTAGCCTGACTGGGTACTCCCCTTAGGTGCATAAACAGGAGGCAGCGAGCGCACGGGTGCTGGCAGTGTCCAGCAGCAGCAGCAGCCTGTTTGACCCTCAGCTGATCATTGGCTGGCAGTGACAGCCAACCCAGAGCATCCAATAACTTCGGCCTCACCTCATCCCCCTCCGGCAGCACCGGCGGCGGTGGCAGCTCTGTCCAGCAGGAGCCCCATCACTGAGGCTGAAGAGATGGAGCTACAGGTGCAGTGCCAGGTGGAGTGAATTGTCCTCACATTGAGTTAGCCGATGCGAGTTGTTCTGTCCCAACCCAGCTGTCCTGAGTCAATCACGCCCAGTTGATAGCCCTGATTTAAATTTTCAGAGATTGTAGTCTACTTCATCAGCTAGTTGAAGCAAAAACATCAAAACATAAAATAAATTAACAATTCTGTTACACAATATGCAGAGATGAATTTCCATTGCCTGGAAACTTAGTTTGACGTATCAGAAAAATAGCATCTTCTGAAAATACTGTGACTTTGAGTTGGCTTCTAAAAGCCCAAGTTTAAAAAATGAATAAATAAACTTTCTATCTCATGTTAATAAATATGAATCTTTTTTTTTAATAAATTTTTTATTGGTTTTTAAGACAAACATAGACAAACAAAACATAAAAACATCAAGCCATCTTCCATATATATAATCCATATATATATATACATACAGTGTGCGTTGTTTGCAAATTGTTTTGTGCTTCATTTCGTAGTCTTCAATTACAATTACATTGTATTATTCTCATATTTTCAATCAAATATTAAATACATTTATATATTGTTAATCATTGAGACAATACTTTCATTCATGTTTTACAAATAATCCATATTTTACTTAATTGTTTTATGCAGTTATATTATCATCTCAAATCTATCCTACAATCATTGTAGATATAAGAAAAGAATACAACTTTATATATTTATATTTCTAAGAATCTACCTATTTTATTACCATGTTTTATTGTCCAGCCATTGATATAATAGATCCATAATTTTGTAAAATTGTTTATCATCTTTTCTCTGATTTCAAATGTCAGTCTAGTCAGTTCAGCACATTCCAAATTTTCTTAATGATTCCTCCTCCGATGGTATTTCTATTATTTTTCAGTTTTAGCAAATACAATCCTAGCCCTGTTTAATACTTTACAATCAGGTATTTCAATTCTTTACTATATATTTCAGGTAAAATTCCCAATAAAAATATTCTGGTTCAAATCTATTTGGTTTTTTTGACATTTTTCCAACACATGTGGATTTTAGTCCAATATTTTTTAGGATCCGCAAGTCCACACATATGGTAATATGAGCCATGTCTGATGACATTTCCAACATTTTCCAATTTGTTTGAACATTCTGTATTCTTGTCAGGGGGAAAGCACCTGTAAACATCTTTATCCAATTTTCTTTTAATGGCTTTGACATTGTCATTTTATATAGTTTGAACCCACAATTTTTTGCATTTCTCTAGATTCAATCCATATCCAAAATTCTTGCCCAAGCAATCATTTGTTTCCTTTAACTTGTTCATTTCTACGTTTAAGTTCTAATAAATATCATATAATTTTTTAATCACTTATTTCATCAGTACTGTCAAAATTTCTTAGATCAGTCAGTTGAGTCATAGAATCCTTTCGTGTTGAGTCTTTATCATACTGAATGTATTGGCAATATGAAAACCATTCATTCTTTATACCTGTTTCTCTAATTTGCATAGATTAAAGTTCACCTTTCATCAATATTTCACCACATCTGTTTTGTTCATTGTTACATTTATATGATAAGAAAATGTTCAATACGTCGATAGCCCGATGGAATTTCAAATAACATTGTCTTTAGTCTTCTCCCTTTTAACCAGAGATCCCGATATTAATGTCTCTAAATACCCTGTTTTTAGTCCTTTATACATAGAGAGCATGGTATTAATACCATATACATAAAATTTTATACTTATACTATAGAAAGCAACAAGAGGATCATATCCTTCTAAATGTCAAAATCTAGTATTTCTTAATTGTTATCATTCCTTATACATCAGACCTGTAGCTGTAATACAATTCCCGCATTAGGGCAACCAAATCTCTCTTATCTTCTGCATCTAAAAGTTTTAACTTTATTCTCGCTTTCTTCCTTGCATATTATTTCAAACAACTTATTTAAAATTAAAGTAATCTTTTCCAAGCCTAACTGGGAATGTTTGAACAAATAAAATTCTGGGTATATATTCATCTTGATTGTTATATCTCCCTATAATGCAGTTTAATGTTCCATTTCGCCAAATCTAACGCTACTGTGCTTAGTTTGATATACATTATTCTCTTTTAGTGCCTGCATTCTTTGTTTGTCAATGTATTTGATTATTCTTATCTTAATTTTAATGTATTTTGACCAAGTACTTTGATCTTATTTGTGACCTGAATTTTCAATAGATTGCCATTTCTTCCTTTTGTCTTGATAGCAATTCTTGTTAAGATACTTGTCTTATCATTTATTATTTTTCAAACCAGCACCTTTCCATGTGCCTCTATCTGTTTCTATCATTTTGATGCTGTTCTGGGGTCTTCTAAAATGAAAAGCAGATCATCTCGAATGCTTGCAACTTAAATTCCTCCTTTATTTTCATCCCTTCTATATTCTTTTTTCTCTAATATTTCTGTTTAGCACTTCAAGGTTAACAAGAAAAGTGATTCTTTTATGATAACTTATAATTACGACCTATCTGTGGTGATATTGTTTTATATGCTGACCTAAACATCTGGAGTGTGATTTTTTTTTTTTCCGAAAAGCGGAATTGGATTGACAAACGCAGAAAGCAGCAGATCTATTTATTTTGAATGCCATAGTCAACTCGGTTCTCTGCATACTTAGGTGGATATGTCTATATTTAATGATCTATGAAGGGGGGAAAAAACCCTCCAGAATTAAGTCTTTCTTTATGTTTGCTTCTCAAGTATATTGCAATTGGACTATTACAATAAAGCAGAATACTAGTTGACTTGAAGTCATAGAGTCAATTCAGTAATCTTTTCAATGAGTTACATGGCCGAATCATTGTGTCTTAGTGTAAACAGAATACTGTCAAGTTTTCAGAGGATCCATTTAAATGCTGACTTAACTTTCAGGGGGAAAACCTTCGGATGATAACCTTACACTCTTAAAAGGCTAGCGGAGAACATGATATTAGTTTTATCTTAACTTTGGTTTTCTCTCTTGTCTTGAAACCTATGGTAGAGTGTTTCTTTGGATCAAGTTAAGTACGATTGATGAGTTTGGTTGTTCAATATAGCAGGAAGTTAGCCAGCCGAATTGATTTGTAAACTTTGAGTGTGCAGCTTTGCATCCAGTGACAGTGTAATGTTCTGAAAATTGTCGCTCGAGGGAAGAAAGACAGGAGAAATGCGTCAAGAGATAACAGGTTGCTGTTATGAAATTGACCGTGGGGTGGGACTTTCTAGATCAGGCAAGAAAGTCCAAGGAGTAGAATGAATGTGAGGGGATGTGAGATGAATTTCAGGGGATTATGTCTTAATACAATATAGTTACACATATCTCGAACTTATACAACAGTTTGAGCCCAACATTTAATGTCGATTAATGAGAATTTAAGTGAAATTGTTTGTCGCCATTTTACTTCTTTTGCACCTGGATAGGTCAATACTGCAGTTGTTATTAAGCGAATCGGGCTCATTATTGCCTGTCAGGAGGTCCCAAAAAGGGATCACATGACTGGATCAGCCATCAGAAACATGAGTCAGTTGCCAAGTGGTTGAATTTTAATCACATGACTAGTGTGGTGGATTCAATTTTTTTTTACTAAACCGTTTGTGGGCTGGCTTGGTGGCATTGGTAGAGGAGGATACAGTTAATAATCTTCTAGTCAGAAGATCTCTCAAACTACTCAAAATTCCCACTCCGGTTTCTCCAAAACTGTCCAGAACCTGCTAGATACACCTTGCACATGAGCATAGAGTCTGCAACAGTTGTAAAAATGATCTTAAGTCCACTTTTTTCAGTGATTGAAGGTCACCAATGAACTTTGTAGAGGTGAAGGTTGGTCCCTGCAAGCTTGTGGGTTAAGTTTTCAAAATTCTATTACAGGCTTAGGTAAAATCTTCAGGTCAGACCGACTGCCCAAGGTAATCACTGGTCCATGCGCAAAGTGGGACTAAACTCCCCGTCTCTGATTTCTCAGCCTGATGCCTTAACAGATAGTCTTTGATTTAATGAGCAATAGAGCTGCAATCCAAAAATTGTGACAAGTTTGTAAAGCAGTTATCACTTTATTCAGCTATTTACGATTTTTTTGGCGGCAGTCTCAGGAATTGGTGCTTGTAGAGTGAGTGTAGTGTTAAGCAACCAGTCGTTAAACAAACTCATTGTTTGGTATGAGATCTTTTCTGAAAACCAAAAAGTAAATGTTAGTTTTGACAAAATTTCTAAATCACAGGTGCTGCAAAAGCTGTATAATGTGGATCATCATGTGAGCACTTGAAATGCATTGTCATGACCGTCTGGCGAGGATGGGGGGGAGCCATTGGAACTGGGTTGTAAATACCTTTTGTGTGGTGGGGAAGTCTATTGTATTTCAAACCATTAAGTGACCGACTAAGTCAGAATTATCTGAACATCAAACAAATTATTTGCCTTTAGATGTATATTTGATGGGCGTTTTGTTTTAGAATCAGATTAGAATACTTTATTTCACTTGATGTATTACATTGCATATAAGCTCTCAAGGTCTCCACCTTCTAATAAACATAAACATGCAGTCTATATCTGCACTCCTAAATGTCTGTTCTAGTTCGCAACCAACAGGACAGACACAGACTTGAGAGATAATTAGACTGCTGAAAACAATTGCTACCACCTGCCTTCAGTTGAGAGCTGTAATACTGCAGCGAATCAAAAAGGGGGCTGTAAAATATTTACGACCCTCACATCCCGGACATAAACTTTCAAACTTCCCTCAAAACGACGTATAGAGAACTGCACACCAGAAAACTTAGAACCCAAGAAGTTGTTTTTCCCGAAAGCATCACTCTGCCTAAACAAATCTTAATTCCTCAACCTGTCCATACTATTACAAAGTCTGCACTACTATACTGTTAACTTTTTCATCTCCTTATCACCATCCCTCCACTTTGTGACTGTTAGACTGTAAATTTGTCAGCTTGTCATCCTATCGATTTTATATTGACTGTTTTCTCGGTACATGATTTGATGCTTATTGTACCCTATGACTATAAGTGTTACTTTATGTTTTGACTCTTGACGAATGTATCTTTTTCTTTTATATACACTAGATGCAATTTGCCATCAGACAAATTCTTGTGTTGTCCAATCACAGTTGGTCAATAAAGAATTCTTATCTATCTTATCTATCAATCATCTATCTAGACTAAATAAATAAATAAATAACATACAAATTATTCATTGTACCCAATATATAACACAGTGGAACACACATTTATTCGGATGTAGTCATGTAAATGGCATGAGAAACAGGAATTCTTGCCCTCGGAATGTGGAGCGCCAGTCTAGTTGACTTTCAAAAAAGAGATTGAGGCCATTCTGTCAGAAAGGTGTAGGGTCTCCTGCTTGGGTGGGAGGTTGGACTAGATGACCTATAAGGTCCCTTCCAACTCTGATTATATTGTCTTAGAAACAAATCTTGCAAGTTTACCAGATAGCGTAGGGAACAAAGGTGTTACAGAACCTGTTAGGTACTTCGAAACCTCCTCCCAGGAGTTTGTCTCTCTAAATATAGACTTGTTGCTTATTGTTTAATCCTCCAGTCCTGTGAATGCCTGTCAGTTTTCCCAAAGTAAAAAAATGTGTAGCAGTAGCACCAATGCACCAATGCAGCCTTGTAGCTAATTGAAGCCAGTGGGTACTTGGCTATCCACAGTTTTAATAACAGATTGCTTAGCATCTTGGCAGCTGAACTGCGGAGTTGTCCGTATTGAATAGCTGAGAATCTGAGATGTCAGGCAATAAAGCTGTCTGGGTGCTCTTCAGGCAGCAGTTTTGCACAAGGATACCACCTTCTTGGTGATGCTGTTTCATGTGTGAGTGAGCAGCAAGTAGCCTTCTGGCATGGAGTCTGGCTGCACAGAATGATAATTGTACCATTTCACTTGAAGCTAGGGACAAGATGGAGCAATGCGCTGTCTAATTAAACATGAATACAAAGATGGTTCCAGTCAGTGAGTCATAAATGTTAATGGGACTTGTAAGGATAAATCACTTGCAAGCCAAACGAGGAACTAATCCCATAAATTCCACCCTTAAATATTCTTGATGTTGGCCAAGATTGGAGAGGCCTCCCATTCCCCCCATACCACTTCCCAGCACTGGCATAATGAGTTTCTGGTCACAGTTTTGTAGTAATTGGCGAGAAAGAGTCCCATTCGTGAGCCTAGATCAACCAAAGAGCGTGTGTTTTTCTGGACGCAGCTCTGCCTGCTGTACGCTGTTGTATGACAACTGCAGAAGGCTTACAGCTACAGCAGGCGGGCTCACTGTGGAAGAAGAACAATGATTAGCCCATCTGTTCCTGCAGAGCTGAGGCCAAGGAAATGGGGAGGATGGGGGATAGGGTAGCGAGCAGGAAAAGGCTTCTCTCACACTGGTGTCTCTAGAAAAGGCTATCTCTTCCAGGTGTGGGAGGAAATGAACGTGGGCTCTCCCTCTCTTTGTCACACACACACACACATACACACACAAGTACCAGCCTTATTGCTGAGTTGCTTTAAATTATCCAGTGCTGAATTTGTCCTGCTAGGTATAGTTGAAGAGTTGAAAGGAAACAGGAATTCCTGTCGTGATTTTCTCCTTTAGTTTCACCTTGTTCTTTTGGCTTCAATGAGGAGGGAAAGGATTTTGAGCAAAATGGAAGCAGCAGGAAAAGGAAAGAGGTGGGAGATGGACAGAAAGGTGCTGAGCTCCTGTGTTTCCCCCAATCCTTGAATTATAAAAGACACAGAGAGGTGAACCATGAGTAGAGATCACTTTCCCTGACTCTTTTTTACTGGAAGTGATGCTTTTTGAAGCTGGTGTTTGTAGCAAGAAAAATATGGACATTTCTATTGGAGTGGATGTGTGCCTGGAAAGTTTAACTGAAGCCTGAAGTTCAGACTCTCCTAGCAGTCTCTTTTCTCAGATTCATCCATCTCTTACTTCAGATCAGTTCAATTTTGTCCATTCTGGCCTTCAGCCATGCTTTTTGTAATAGGCTCGCCTCTTTTTTCTGTGAAAATCATGCACTCCAGTATCAAAATACAGGTAGTCCTTGACTTACAACTATTCATTTAGTGATTGTTCGAAGTTATAACAGCACTGGAATCACAGTCATAAGGCACACCAGTAATTAAGTGGGTATCATGTGACTGTGTCTGACTTTACAACTTTTTTGCAGCAATCATTAAGCAAATCCATTGTACCCAACGAGCATTGTTTGCCAGAAGTAAACACTA
Source organism: Laticauda laticaudata (assembly GCA_004320025.1). Taxonomy (NCBI): domain Eukaryota; kingdom Metazoa; phylum Chordata; class Lepidosauria; order Squamata; family Elapidae; genus Laticauda; species Laticauda laticaudata. The sequence continues at coordinate 43,035 of BHFT01015238.1, read as the reverse complement.
GTTTCCAGCAAAAATGACATAAATCATGGTCCCGGGATCACAGGACACTGCAAACAGCCATAAATGCGGGCCAGTTGCCAAGCATCCAAACTGCAGTGAAGTTACTGTGAGAAGGAGGGGTGACCAACGGAATTTGAAATTGGGTCATAAGTAGCTGTGGAGAAGTCCGTCATAACTGGCCACTTTGTCTACCTTGTCTCCCCTCAGTTGTCTTTTCTCCAGAATGAACATCCCAACATCCCAACCTATCCCGAAGCACCACCTCAAGTTTAAGCACATATTCAACCTCAGCCTCCTGTATCATCTTGTTGTGGTTAACCAGCAGCAGGTGCAGACAGCTGAGGACAGCGAGGTCTCAGATGAGGGGCCCGGACCATTAGGAGTGGACTTCTGCCTTCAGAGATTGTGGGAGCTGGCAGCAGTGATGAGGAGGTTCCCGAGGAGCCTGTGCCAAGTGCGCCTGAGCGCAGGATTGCTCTGAGGAAAGAGCAGTTACAACAGCACGGGTGACTCTGGAGTAAGGCTGTAAGGTAATGGCCCCTCCTTCAAGAAGATAAAAGCCAGCTGTGAAGCTAACTTTTGCAGAAGACAAGTTTTGAACTCAACCTCGTGAACATTAAAGTTGGTATTTGAAGACACTTGTAAATTATTTCTTATCTGTTGTTTTTTGCCAGACTTGAAAAAACTTGGCAAGGCTCTTTATTGTTGGAGCTAATTAGTTGGAAGCAGCCTTTTATCTGTGAAGAAACAGGATTCTTTGCTGAAACTTAAACAGATTATACTGCTGCCTTGGTCTTGTGTTTGTTCTCTTGGAACCAGGTTTGGGTCAGAACACATTTTTGTCACCTTTCTCTAGGCCTACTTCCATCTGCCAATAGCAATCTAGAAAAGTAGTGTCCAGAACTGTACACAGTCCTCCAGGTCTGGTGTCATGAGTGCAGAGTGGGAGAGAATAAAGACTTCATGTGCCTTTAATAGAATACATCTTCGATCATATCTTGCTCTTTTCAGTCTTCCAGCCTGTCAAGATTAGCCTGCAATCTTATCTGGGTGTAGACAAGTTTCCCAATTTTCAATTGATGCAACACTGTTTTGTAGCCACATTGCACTTACTGACTTAATAACATGTTCAGGGTGGAATTGTTATTCCAAGGGCATTTCTACAAATATTTTTCTCAGGATCCTAAAAAAGGGAGTTTATTTGTCCAGTTATGTATCTCTCATTCTGTGGTTAACTTCTGTTTCCTAAGGGAAAGTTTTGCATTTGTCCTTGTTCAGTTTTATTCAGTTATTTTCAGTCTAGTTTTTTAACTTACTACAGATAGATTTTAAGAGCTTCCATTCCCCCCACCACCCAAAAAATAGTAAAACAAACTTGCGTCCCAACTATTAAATTTGCAGTCTCCCTCCCCCAAAATGTGTAACAGTTTCAGATCTGCCCCAAGAAGGCCATTCTGCAAATATGTAAAGTCCTAATCTGGCAGCTTCAGACTTGGGTCACTTGAGGCCAAAATAGTAATTGTGGGAGAGGCTCATTTGAATCCATGGAAATAATTCCTCTGAGTGGTAAGAAAGCTGACATCTGTAGGGCTTCAACTGCTAGGTGATTTCCCCTGGTGCTGCTCAGTTTGCAGCCTCTGTGTTAACAGCATATTGTGCTAATAGCATCCTCTTGCTGGGGAAAACATTATACTTCACATCTGAAGTGGTTAGCAGAAGCTGTAATTGAGGTGTGAAGTGACTTTCCACATAACATGGTTTTCATGCTTTTTCTTGCTTTGTGTTGCCAAGTGGAACTCTGTGAGTGGAAGCCCCAAAGCAATTAGGGTGTATAAAAGGATCTGGCACCTTTTCAGTTATGTATGTGCAGTCAGAATGGGGCAGAGGAATTTCTATTCTCTATGGACATGGTTTAAATCCAGGAGAATCAATACTGTTTAAATGTTCTTGTATTTGCAAAGGAAACCATGAAGATTTCACTTTGGAACCAGTGACATTTTGAGCAGGAAAGAACTCTTGTTCAAACTGTTAAGTAATAATTGAAATAAATTTAAAAATACAGCAATGTTAAGGGTAAATGAAATAAATTATTAATCTTTCATAAACATTGTATCTTCTGCTAGAACTTTAGCTTCCCTTTGTCTAATATATGCGATGCGATGGAATGGAATGGAATAGAATAGAATAGAATAGAATTCTTTATTGGCCAAGTGTGATGAATCACACAGGGAATTTATCTCCAGTGCAGAAGCTCTCAGTTTAACCATTATTTGAGTGGTTTGTTGTGAAAGTTATCAACCACTAGTTAGTTTATAGGATATCAGAGATGGAACACTTTGCTCTGTTGGTTAACAAAGAGTTGCTCTCCCTTACCCTCCACAATCTACAAAGTGGTGAGACAGTGTTCAAGAAGTAAAAGAAGGAACAAGCAGAAAATCCCAATCCTCTCTCTCAAACTATTCTTTCCACAAAAAGCTTTGGATATGTTCTAAAACCACATTTTATTCAGACATGAAATATGTGACCAGTTAAAATGGCTTTTCCCAAAACAAAGAACTCTTCATACTCAGAATGTTTTACATGTACTTGCTTTTAAAATATAATTTCTAATTAAAACTTGTCCCATGTTCAAGGTTGCAAATTTGTCTTTTCAAATCATTTGTAAGGTTTTCTTGTGAGCTATCATTCTGAACAGGAAGTTCCACTGTACTTTTCTTTATAGACTTTTTAAGTATTTCTTAAGTTTAAATCAATGAGAGAAGTCCTTGGTGGAAGGGCCAGGAATTTCCCAGCAGGAATGACAATGATGTTTAGCCTAACTGTTGGCAACCTACAGATAGGTAGTCCTTGACTTGCATAGCATCCATTTGAAGTTGCAACCTGCCTGCAAATTGGAGTTATGACCTGGCTCCAAGGCTCCAACTATTGTCTCCCCTTGACTGCACTTCAGAGGAATTATGTTTGCGGCATCCCACAATCATGGGACTGCAGTTTATGATGTTTTTACTAAAAAAAAGGAAGAAACTTGGAAGAAGGGATTCTCCAATAAGACTTTAAATTAGTATCCATTGGAAATTATCATCCATTTCAGACAAGATAAACCCATGGTGATTGTTTGCCCTAGTCTGTGAAAGGAGTATTTGTGGACCTCTGGATAATGTACTGCCTATGTTAATTGAGGTTTTTGGGAGTAATTGTCAGCAATTGCTCACATTTTCTTCATCCCCACCATTGGATAATCTAAACCAAGTCTAGGTCTTGGGTTTTTCCAGGAGTTTGTACTCTCCATAGGATTAGCAGATTGGGTGAAAAATATAGAGAAGAATGGAAAGAAAGGAGGAAATGGAAGCAAGGAGAGGCATTGAGAAGGAAATGAAACAAATAAGGAAATTAAAAACAAATTATCTCCTTCTCCCATGACAGTATTTCAGAAAATTTTTTTTAATTGAGAATGCCCTATTGCAAGGTAGAAACCTTGGGCTTTACAGGGAGGGGGAGGAGCTGGCGTCGCGATGATAGTGCATGCAATCTTGGAAGTCTGAGATTGCAGCTGATATCTTTGCCCCTGGACGGTCCAAACGGACGTAAACTGTCCCAAAGAGATGGTGATAGTGAAGGGCGCGTCCTGTAGATCCCAGGGATATCGCAAAGGTCCCTGATTGATCCAGGAGAAGCCCTTTTGCCAGCGGCAGAGAGTCAGCTACTAAAGTTGTCTGAAGTTGAGACAGCTCCAAACGGTAAGAGGTGCTTGAAAGTACGAATGTGTCGGTTTGGTGAGAATTGTTTCTTTTATTAAATTCTAAGACTTAAAAGGACTTTAAAGGACACCCCTAAGGGGGAAAAGAATCCATAAAAGTTTTGACAGAACTGAATAAGCGGCAGTTTTTAAACAAGTTGTCAAAGTAAGGCTTTGCTTTATGTTTTTTTTTCACATGGCTGGACTTCTATCGTGATTCTGCATTTGCTAACTGGACTGGTTTTTTCTCTTTGTAATATTTAGGTTAGAGGCTCCCTTAAGTTATACTTTTTTAAAAAAAAATTTTTATTACGTTTTTGTCTGGGAAATGTAGGGGAGAGTGAGCAGTAAAGAAACTTTGTAACACTGGCCAACTACGAGGCTTGAAAATATCCTTAGGCCTAGGTCATACTTGCCGACGGATGCAAACCGGTATGCAAAAAGGACACAGCGGATGAGAAAATTTCAGGGGTAGCTCCATCCGTTGTTATCCGCTCTTCAAAAGTGCCCCAAATTTGCAAAAAACAGAGTGGACAACAACGTAAAGAACGACGTGGGGAGGATGTAGGGGTGATGTAAAGCGGATGTTCATAGGAAGCTAGCGGATGGAAGCGGATGACACATCTGCAGGCTGTCCGTGGAGAATAAGCGAAACGACACGTAAGCGGATGACACGGATGCATAAACGGACCACCAAGAGGATGCGTAGGATACGTAGCGGCTATGCAAAAGCATTCACTGCGCATCAGGGAGGTATGAATTTGCCATCAGCTCCGCAGATATAAAAGGATGCAGCTCGCAACAGTCAGCATTCAAGGAAAAGACTGCCTTGCTGCCAGAGACATCTTGAGGAGAACACCCATTGGGAATAAGAGGAAGCCTGTGCCTATCTCCTGCCAGCCCTGGCAGAAGGACAGTAACGCACCCATACCACCCTCTGGGCGCTGACTCTGAAGGCTGCTGGTGCCTGCTGGTGCTTCTGCTGCTGGTGGTGTGGTGCTTCTCCTGCTGCTGCTGCTTGTGGTGGGACCGCAAGCCCCAAGGCCTCAAAAGCCCGTCCTGCTGAAGGCCCTGAAGGCCCCTGCCAGAGGGAGGAGCAGGCGCAAGGCAAGAGAGAGGGAGAGAGGGAAACAGTATCCATTTCTACGAGACCATGAGGAGGAGTGCTGGAATGGCTTGAGGGAGAACGAGTTCCTGTGGAGGGAAGGGCCACAGGCTCTATCGCGACACCAAGAAGGAAGCAGGCAGCGTGGACGAAGAGAAGGCGCGGAGAGCCCTGGGCTACACTTCAGATGTACTCCTTGATGTGGAAGCACATGCACACCTGGTATGGCAAACTGCACCTGCAGAAAATCCGGGCCAGCCGCTGTCAAGCTCACTGGACCGGGAGACCTATGTCATTGGCTAGGTGCAGCTTCCTGCGGGAGGGTGAGATCCGCCATCCGAGGAGCAGCCTTCTGTCAACGCTCTCCCTCAGACACCTGACAAGACAGCCACTCCTCTTCCAGTCAGGAAGACAGCTACCATGTCCAGGCAGGTGTCTTTGGAGGGCTACACGGCGAACCCCCCCCCCGACACCTGCCACTCCCCATGCCAGAGGATGTGGAGTTCCCATGTCTCAAATGGAGCAAAGAAGAAGCAGGCAGCCAGAGACGCAACCCACACCCACCTCCACCTCCACAGAAAAGCAGGCAGACGAGAAAGACTGGAGGGCCAGAGCCACACTGTTCCTCTTGGAGATCAACAGACACAATCAAAGCCAGCACAGTCTCCTCTCCAACTGGTCCACTTCGACATACCATCCTCTAACGCACAAGCCCTTCATCATGTAACGTGAGGCCAGACCCTCATGGACATGCCTGAGGCCCAATTAACAGGTGATGAAGGAGAGGATCACAGTCTTCTGCACCAGCCCTCCAGGGCCCAGCTGAACTGCTCCCTAATCCACTCCAGGTTCTTGTCCTCCACCCCAGAACGATGTCACAGCCCTTCCACGGATTCAACAGCCCCTCGCCTACCAAGGCTACCACTACCAGGACTTCCACACAGAGGCAGCCTCTCCAGTTCCAGGCCCAGGTTCATCAGACCGCCACAGATAGCCTACCTGACCAGCTGCAGACCAACAGCCCCCACTACACTCCTCCTTCCTTCCACCCCACAGCCAAGCCCTTCGTAAACATCTGTCATTCAGTCTGTGGGCCTCACATCCCAGGTAACTTGATGAAGGGTCCTCTCAACCTCACAGGATTTGTAGTCATTCTCGAGAGCTTCCTGCACACACCATCTCCTGTTGTACTCTTCAGGGCCAGGCACCCCAATGGTGCCTCAGACCAGCACTCAGCTAAACAGCCAGCCTCCATAGTCCCTGGCCCTTTACATCTGAGAGACCATGGCCACACCTCAGAGTGACTGAACATAGTTGCCAGAGACTGAGTGTTCCTGTTCCACTTATCTTGCTTAAGACACTTTACTTGGGCCCATTTTGCTTTTTAATAACGTCATGTTACAGTTTGTTATTACATAAAGTTATCTTTTGCTTCACACACTTCGGTTCATTTTTTTTTTACTTAATAAGTGTGGAGGAAAACTTTGAAAAAAAGGGTTAAGCCTTTGCCAATATGTGTGATTGGTAAGGATAGCTGTGGGATTGGATAGCTTGTGGATGGGGTAAGGATAGCTGTGGGATGTGATAGCTGTGGGATTGGGTAAGGATAGCTGTGGGATGGAATAGCTGTGGGATGGGGATGGATAGCTGTGGGAATGGGTAGGGAATAGCTGTGGGAGTGGTTAAGGATAGTTATGGGAATAGGATTAAACCTCCAGTGCAAGCATATGGGACTGTAATGGTCCACCCTCCCAGCTGCCACACATTATGGGCCCTTTATTATCAATAACAATTTAAATCATTCATCACACAATTTTTCAACATAAACAACTTTTATATAATGCCTATTCGTTGAAGGCACTCAACACAGCATGGCAAATGTCAATCAGTGTGATGAGAAGCTCAAAGGAAGATCCATTTAACCAATCTATCATCCTTGTCTTGCCACTCCACTGCTCCAGCTGGGGAGGTTGCCAGTGTTTCAGGAGTGAGTTGGCTGCTTCTTCCCTTACTGTGAGCTCTGTTGGGGCCTTGCACATCCACAGTGTCTATCAGTTTGTCCTTGCCTCCATTCACCAGGCTCCATGTCCCCACTCCCTTGTTGACGGTTCCACAAAGCCTGTTCTGCAACACTGGGTAAGCAAGTGCGCATGAGGATTGTGCAGGAAGACAGCAAGCTTCCACGATCCCTCGTGGTCTCTGGCGGCGGCGATACTGCATGGTGGTGAGAAGGACTGGAACCTTGTTGGTCAGGATGCAAGCGTGTTCTCCCACACCGTCTTTTGCCCTGACAGCCTGTAGCTTAAGATCCTTTCTTCACGGTGAGTATCTGGAATGTAGGCGCTTTCATGAGATAAGGTGTCTGAGGAGAAGGCGTCATAACGCCATGATGAAATATAACACATATTGTTGTGTCGTGTGGGTAGGGGGTCTGGATCTTGGGAAAACCCATGATGAGGTTGTGTTCCAGCCCATCTTTTTGAGGTCACTGACGTGTATATCTGGGCATCTGAAGCTGACCCAGTGCCTGAAGCATCATGTACATGAACTTGTAGTCAGCATCAACCATGGCAAAGAGGATGATGCTGAAGAAGCCCTTGTAGTTGTTAATAAGAGGACCCTGAGTTGGCTGGAGCTTTGCATGGCCACGTGCTTCCCATCTTATTGGGCTCCAAGGGCAATAAGGTGGGGAAAGCTCCACCTCTGATACCACTGCGTCTGCAACTTTCATCCGCCTTCCTTCAGTGGTGGGACACTGGAGGAGCTTCCTCCACGTATTCTTCATGACTGGCCTGCACCACTTCCTGACCACAAATGCTGATGGTGTTGGTGGCACCCTCCAGGCATACTGCATGTTATGTGGTTTCTAGAGGCCAGGTGGTGCAGAGTCAGTGCACACTTCAGTCCAGGGTCCAGGCTGGGGACAGATGTTTGGTGCTATGGCTTGGTCAACCTGGGTCTCGACCCGCTCCATAACTTCATCAAAACATTGTTGGATGGCATCTCTCATAAGTGCTGGAATGACGAGGGTCTTCCGTTCCCAGGCTCCACCATTCAGCTTGTCATAACATTCCAAACTCACTCTTCTCCGATCCATCTTCGGACCCAGAACAGCTCTTGACGTCTCCTCCTTGCCGTCAGAAAAGGTGAAACAGTCTGAACAGGGCTTTGGTTCTGAAAGTGTGAATTTTGATGGGCGGCTACCAAAAGGAGTGTGCGATGATCCATGGTGGAATATCAATGGATTGATGTGGAAGAGCAAAGAGCAAGTGCTGAAAGAGGTCTGACACCAGGGCTGCTGCGACAGATAGTGAAGATCCAGTGATTTCCTCCCCCTTTTTATTTGGAAATGTTGGGTTTTCACTAGGTGTCCTTCCAACATACTCTAGGCATCCTCCAGACATCCTAAAATCCGAGAGTACGTCCCATATACGAATGTTTTTGTCCTTTTAATGCTTTATATCCGAGCTGCATCGCTTCCATCCTCTATGTCTCTGCTACTAATGCTGTGTGACGTTCCACGTAATTTTCGCTTCCTCCCTCTTTCCGCTTTCCACATCGAGGCGGATGTGAGTTCGCGGATGCCCAGAGGATGCGAGAGATACAGCGGACTTGTAACGGATGACAACGGATGTAGAACGTTTGTTGCCTGTTATGTGTCGCGGATGTAGATCGTACATGGCGGAAAAGTTCATCCGCTCAAAAAAGTTTTGTGCAGCTCAAAACTTTTTGAGTGGATGAAATAGCAGTAGACGGATGTTTCATGGATAGAGCGTATGAAAGACATACGCAGTGAGTACCCCAACGGATGCATCGCGTTTTCCAACGGATGGTAGCTTTTTTGTCCATTTTACATCCTCTTTGCATCCGTTGGTGCAGTGTGACATGGGCCTTTAGACGAAGCGTGAGAAGCTGAGAAGAAAGCTCTGAAATTTTTTTTCAAAGACATTGCTACGTGATAAGACTAGAGGGAAGAGCACAGAAGAGTGTTACTGCAGGTGTTCTTCTGGATTTCTATCAACAATTGGAACTTGCCTTGAAGTTTGAGAGAGCTATGACAAGAGCCTTGGATAAAATTAAAATAAAGTGCAGTGTGTCTTTTTATTTTCTTAAGTTGGGTTCCCCCCCCTTACCAGCTGTCTGTTCATTTTTTTTTTTAAAACCTTTATTTTTGTAATATTTTTCATCTTTGCTTTGTATTTTAAAGGGAAAGCCTCAAAATTTTTCTTTTTTTCTTTTCCTTTCTTCTTGGGATTTTTTGTTTTTCGATATGCTGTTTTTTTTATTTGAAATTTCTCAATTGGATTAAGGTGTTGAAGAAACCTGAAGAATTACTTTTTATTTTTTTAAATTCTTTCTTATTTTTACTACTTTTTTAAACTTTTTTTTATTCTTCTCCTTCCTTTCTACTTAACTATTGATTGGATTAAGGTTAAGAAGAACCTGAAGAATTTTTTTTTCTCCTTTTCTTTATTATTATTGGGTTTTTCTCTCTAACAATTCTTATTTTTTCATTTTGGATTATAATTGGCTATTTCATAATTGGATTAGGGTTTCGAAGAACCTGAAGATCCCAAATTGTTTTAAAATGAGTAGGAAGTTTATAGCTTCTGGCTCCTGAACTTCTACTTCTACCTCCCACCATCTGGAGGACAACGTTCAATTCAGACAATGTTAAAGCAAGATAAAGATCAAGAGTGACTTACAGATGATTATTCAAGGAATCCAAGACCTTAAAATAAAATCAGATACCATTGAAAAAAGAATAGAAAACATTGAGCAAAGAACAGAGAAAACTGATGAAAAGTGGAGAATATTCAACAAATGATGGTGAAGTATGATGAGAGATTCCAAAAAATTGAAGAAGATAAAGGAGACAGAAGATTGGAGATATCGATATCAGCATTAACACGTGGGTTGAACAAGATAAAAGTTGGGATACTGAAATGTGAGATGGGACAGTATCAGAATTCTGTCTCAGATTTTCAAACACTATGAATAAAGAAAAGGACAAAATCCTAGCTGAGTAAATGATAGAATATTGCTGAAGCTTTGGAAATAAAGAAAGGAATATGATGGATGGAGTAGATGAGTTGTATACCGAGTTTTTACACAAAATATGCGATGGAGAAATTAACCTACCAGAGAAGTTCATATCAGATTTACACAAAAAAAAGCCATTAAAACACAAATATTACAAGTGGTAAGAGGAAAACTATTGAAATCACAAAGGCAAGGAGATTGTGTTTTAAAGGCAAATACCCAGAAAGTGAGAAGAGATGAGAAGACAATATCGATTTTGATTAAAAATGCAAATTGAAAAAAAGTAGTGAATTATAGATGGTAATGCCCAGAAGGGTTAATGTTTAATGGCAGAACCAGGAGATATAGAATTGACTCAATCGAGAAAGCAGAATTATTTTATGCAGAATATTTTGGAAGGAGAGAGGAGGCAGAAAAAGAGATTTCACTAATTGAATTTTCAAGATAAACCAAATGGAGACTGAAAAAGAAGAAGGCGCAGTAGGTCGGTAGAGACTAAAGAACAACGTGAACCAAAGATCTACGAGAGCTGCCAAACCTAATTATAAGCATAATTATGGAAGAGAAAAAAAACTTGATCACAATGAATATAAATAGACTTAATTCAGCTGTTAAAAGAAGGAAAAATTTTCACAGATTAGAGAAACTAAATGGATATAATTTGTCTCCAGAAGTACATATTTAAAAAACAATATGAACAATTGTTGATACAGCCAAAATTAGGGAAAATTATTTACTTCTTTGACTCTAATGCTAAGAAAAGAGAGTGGGTTTTATATATCAAAGAGACCATTTCAGCAAAATTGATTTATACTGATGAAGACGGAAGAGTATTAATGGTGGAAATAATAGACAATAATACGAAAACACTCTTGATTGCAATTACGCTCCGAATGATAAACAAGAAGAATTATAAAAAAATTACACATTAAAATAATGAACTGGGACTGTATTCAATTTATAGTTATGATGGGAGTTTTTCAATGTAATTGTAGACAATAAATTGGGACTATATAACAACAACAACAACAAACAAAATAGGAAGACTCTCCCCAAATCTTTTTTTAAAATGATAGATGAAATAAATTTAAAAGATATATGGAGAGAAAGAAATGTTAAAACCCAAACAGTACATTTCTTACTCAAACAGACATTTAACATGGTCCAGAATAGATATGATTTGGACTTCAACAGAATTAATATCTAATAATTCAAGAAACAAATATCGAAACAAGTACTTGGGCAGACCACAATCCAATGACAATTAAATGGAAGGACAAAAAAGAAGATCGAGATTGACGTTAAATAATACTATTCTAAAGGAGAAGGATTTTATACAGTGGATGGAGAAAGAATTGGTTTTTTTTCTTTAGAGAAAATAAAAAAAGAAGATACTTCAATCCAGAAGTATGGGACACAATGAAGGCATATTGCTAGAGGCTTGATAATAGACTATACAAGGAAAAGGAAATGAGGAAAAGGCAAGCCACGAAGCTTTAGAAGATGAGTATTAAAGACTCGAAAAAGAAACTACAGAAAATGCCATAGAAAAAAGACATAAGCTAAAAACTGGATACAATTAAAAATAAAATGTGTTTTAATAGAGAAAGGAGAATTAGCACAGAAAATTAGAGAGTGCTAAACAGAATTATTTTGAGGATGCAAACAAACCAGGTAGATCGTTAGGCATACAAATTGAGAAAGGAAAAAGAATCAAGGAAAATACCGCAGTTAATAGATGATCACGGTCAAGTTTGCCACCGCAATAAGAGAAGAAGGAAATCATTCGAGGACTTTTATGGAAAATTATATGAGCAAGAGAATATTGCATAGGGAAAGAGTTAACAGTATTTACAGAATGCTAATCTACCTAAGATACCTAAAGAGACTGAAAAATGTTAGAAAGCAATATTAATCATGATGCGAGTTAACCGAAGCACTTAAGAATCAAAATAATGGGAAGGCACCAGGCCCAGATGGACTTCCGGCAGATATTCTATAAAACATTACAAGAATTGCTGAACCTTCTATTGCTAGAAAGTCCATGAATGAAGTTATGCTAAAGAAGAAGATACCTAAAACATGGTCAGAAGACTATATTATACTTATTCCAAAAGAAGAGACTGATCATTACAAATTAAGAATCTGTAGACCCATTTCTTTTAATAAATGCAGATTGATAAAATCTTCGCTTCAATATTTGGCAGAGAGACTCAAAAAATATTTAAATAATTTTATTCATTCTGACTAAAATGGATTTCTGCCAAAGAGACAAATTAAAGATAATATGAGAGTAATATTGGACACTTTGGAATATTATGAGGCTCACCCCGAAAAACAAATGGCTTTGATATTTTTTAGATGCACAAAAGGCCATTTGATAATGTGAAACTGGAGATTCATGTTTTTTCATTATTGGAACAGATGGGCTTTGCCAGAAAATTTATTCAAGCAATAAAGCCATATATTATAAGCAAATGGCAAAGGTTAGAGGGAGAATTAACAGACTCTATCAATATAAGAAAAGGTACAAGACAAGGTGCCCACTATCACTTTGCTACTTCATATTAACTCTGGACAGTGTTTAAATAGAAACATTAGAGACAAAAAGAGTATAAAAGGAATGAAAATTTAAAAAGGAAGAATTTAAATTGCAAGCTTTTGCGGATGACTTGCCTTTATTTTAGAAGACCCTTTAGAAACAGCACCAAAAACTATTGGAAAAAGATAGAGGCACTATGGCAAGGTGGCCGCCTGAAATAAACAAAGATAAGACAAAGATTTTGAAAAAGAAATATGTTACTAAGACAAAAAGAAGAATTGGCCAGATGTATTTGAAAATTCAAGTTCATGAATAAGGTTAAAGTACTTGGGGATACATTTAAAAGCAAGACTGTAGTACATTAAAAGAAACATATACATTAAACTTAACAGATAGCACTAGACTTGACGAAATAGGAAAACCTACCAATTTGTCACTAATAGCGAGGAATTTCAACAATCAAAATGAATATTTTACTCAGAATTCTATATTTGTTTCAAACAATACCAATTAGGCTTGGCAAAGGATTACTTTGAAGATTTAAACAAAAATTGTGTTGAAATATATATGGCAAGGTAAGAAAGCGAGAATAAAGTTAAAACTCTTACAAGATGCTAGAATTAGAGAGGAATTTGTTTGCCTAATTGGGAGTTCGTACTACTAAGCTACAAACTTGACATGGGTTAGGAATGGATAACATTAAGAAATACTAGGATTGTTGACATTAGAAGGACATTGATTTGTTGTTGAGTGGCATGCCTTTTTATGGTATAAGGGAACTTAAAATACAGGGTTATTTTAGAAGACATCATATACGGGAGTCTCTGTGGTTAAATTGGGGAAGATTAAAAGACAATGTTATTTTGAAAATTCCAGTCTGGTTATCGACAATTGAAGCATTTTCCTATCCTATAACATACAAGAAGGAACAAACAGTTAGATATGGGGAAATTTGAATGAAAACGGTGAACGTAAATCAATGCAAAAAACTAGAGAACAAGGTATAAAGATGAATTGGTTTTCTTATGTGGCAAATACATTCAAGGTATGAAAAAAAACTTTAAAACAGAAGGTTTCTATAATAAATTGACTGATTTGGATAAGATTTTGACACGGTACTGATGAAAAGGTGATTAAAAAATTGTTGGATAATTTATTAGAAATTTAAACTAGAAGAAGAACAAGTTAAAGAAACTATGATTGTTTGGGGGAAGAATTTTGGTTATGGGATTGATCTAGAGAAATGGCAAAAATTGTGGTTTCAAAATTATAAAATGACAATATCAACAGCATTTAAAAGAAAATTTGTATAAGATGTTACAGGTGCATTTTCCCCCGACAAGAATAGCAAGAATGTTCAAGAATAAATCCGAAAGATGTTGGAAATGTCATCAGATTCCTGGCTCATATTACCATATGTGCGTTGACTTGTGCGGATGCAAAAAAATATTGGACTAAAATCCACATGTGGTTTGGAAAAAATGACTAAAAAAGCATATAGATTTTAAAACCAGAGATATTTTTTATTGGGAATTCTACCTGATACAATACAGCAAAGATTAGAATATTTTGATTGTAAATGTCATTAACAGCAGCTAGGATTGTATTTGCTAAAAATTGGAAAAATGAGAAAATACCATTGCACGGAGGAAATTATCAGGAAAATTACTGGAATGTGCTGAAATGAGTAGATTGACATTTGAAATTGGAGAATAAGAGGATAAACAATTCTTACAAAAAATTTGGGACCTTTTCTATCAATGGCTAGATAACAAAATATAGTAATAGAATATGTAGAAATTATAGAAAATAATGAATATATAAAAATGTATTTCTTTTTTATTATTATTATTATTACACATATACAATGTTTTTAGGATAGATTTGGAAGGACTATATGAATTGTTATAAAATAAACGAAGTAAAGTATAGCTATCTCGCAAAGTATGAATGAACAAAATTATAGTTAAATGATTGATTTAATAAATAATACTAGGATATTTCAATTTCTGATAATTGAGTTATATGTAATGTAACTGTAATTGAGACTATGCACAAAAAATTTGTAAACCAACCAACACACTGTTTGTACACTTATGGAAGAAAGATGGATGTTTTTATGTTTTGTTTGTTATTGTTTGTCCTTAAAAATCAATAAAACTTAACCAAAAAAAAAAGAAAAAGAAACTTGGGCTATACAGATAGGTCGGCACCAGTTTGTGCCCATTTTACCGACCTTGGAAGGATGGAAGGCTGAGTCAACCTTGAGCCTGGTGGGATTTGAACTGCCAAATTGTAGGCAGTCAGCAGAAGTAGCCTACAGTACTACACTCTAACTACTGCGCTACCATGGCTCAAATATGATCTGGGAAATCCCAGATGTGATCTGGGAAAGTCATTACAGATTGCCCTTCACTTTTTAAGCATCAATTTAGTGACTGTTCAAAGTTAACACAGCAGTGAAAAAAGTTCCACTGCTTCTGGCTCCAGACGCCATTAGATATGTTGTTACTCCTGTCAGTTATCTTAGCCAGTTGGAGTCAGCAAACCACCGGAGAGCATTTTTGCTCCCATGCTGCCATGCGATTCCGTCGACTGTCCTGTACGGCAAGTATAAAACGATACCATTGACTGAAAGACTCTGTTCCTGTGGCTCAGGAGAGATGGAGACTATGGGTCACATACTCGGGGTGGGCTTCAAAAATTTTAGCAACTGGCTCCCTGCCTAATTGCTGGGTGGGCATGGCCATGGTGGGTGTGGCCTAGTTGGCCTCCTACACAATGGCAGGGGGAGGTAGTGTTTTTGCCTTCCCGGGCTCCGAGGCTTTCCTTGAGCCTCTGGAAGGGGAAAATAGCCTCTCCGGACTCCGAAGGTTCTCTGAAAGTTGGGAACAGGCCCATTTCTGGCCTTCCCGAACTTTCAGGAGGCCCATTTTTTGTCCTCCCTGATCCTCCACACACCCTGCATTCACCTGCATCCAAAACGGGCCATGTGGGGATTCCTGGGAGGGGCAAGGTGGGGTGAGCCAGGAGTGGGATTTGAAGGTTTTCTGAACTGTGCAGAATCTTAACTAGAGGGTCTCCCAAACCCCTGCAAACCCTCAATAGCCCACCCCTGCCTTCGATGTTCATTTTACACAGAGATTTAGATAAAAACATATTCTGCCAATAACTGGCCATTCCGACACTACTTATCTCAAGTGGCTGCTTAAGGACGAATAGTCCATACCTACAGCACAGGTGGTTAGATTCTGCACAGCAGCACTGGGGATTCATCAGAAACATGTCTTCTCCACCATAGTTAATGTTATATACCAAATGTGGCAAATCCTTTGCACTGCTTATTCCTTTCTCTTTTATTATTAAACTGACAACAGGTCCCACAGTTTATGGATTGCAATTTTAGTATAGTTAGACCATGTGTAATTGACAGACTGGATTTTATCATAGATTTTAGTTGCTATTTATTATTTTATACTAACATTTTTAATTGTATATTTAATGAGTGTTTTTATTTGTTCTGGTCTCTGGTCTATGACTGTAATAAACTGATTGATTGTGAACCTGAAGTCCTCATTTGAAATATGCCTTCTTTCCAAATGTGATCTGGGAAAGTCGATACAGATTCACTTTTAACCATCAATTTAGCAACTGTTCAAAGTTAAAACTGCAGTGAAAAAAGTGAATTGTTACTGTCGTAGCATCCCCATAGTTAATGTGACCAAAATGCTTGCCAACCAGCCTGTATTTACAATGGTAGCAGTATCCCAGGATCATATGATCACTATTTGTGACCTTCCCTGTCGGCTGCCAACAAGCAAAGCTAATAGGAAAATCCAGATTTCCTTAATGATTCTGTGTTTCATTTAACAACTGCAGTGATTCACTTAAGAACTATGGCAAAAAAGCTCATAGAATCAGGCAAAGCTCACTTAACAATTGCTTTACTTAGCAATAGAAAAATCTGGTCCCAATAGTCATCATCTTAAGAAGAAATAAATTGCTAAATAGTAGTATATAGTTGATTCATGATATCATATCATGAGTCCGAATACTATTAAGACCCTCTCCTATTGGGCTTGGCAATGCTTTATTTTGAAAGGGAAAAGGTCCTTTGGAACGTAAGTAGGCAAGTCCTTTAATCAATTAGAATTAGAATAACAGAGTTGGAAGTGACCTTGGCGGTCTTCTGTTCAACCTCCTGCTTATAGTCAGGAAACCCTATACCATGTCAGAGAAATCTCTTCTTAAAATCTTCCAGTGTTGGAACATTTATAACTTCTGGAGACAAGTTGTTCCACTGATTAATTGTTCTAACTGTCAGGAAATTTCTCCTTAGTTCTAAGTTGCTTCTCTCCTTGAGTTTCTACTCATTGCTTCTTTTCCTCCCCTCAGGTGCTTTGGGGAATAGTTTGACTCCCTCTTCTTTGTGGCAGACCCTGAAATACTGGAACACTGCTATCATGTCAATCCTAGGCCTTCTTTTCNTCAACATCTTTTTTATATTGTGGCAACCAAAACTGGATGCAGGATTCCAAGTGTGGCCTTACCAAGGCATTATAAAGTGGTATTAATACTTCACGTGGTCTTGATTCTGTCCCTCTGTTTATGCAGCCTAGGACTATGTTGGCTTTTTTTGGCAGCTGCTTTTTTTGGCACTGATGGGTCATATTTAAGTGATTGTCCACTCGGACTCCAAGATCCCTCTCACAGTATCACTATTGAGCAAGGTACCACATATACTGTACCTCTGCACATGTACCTTTCCCCAATATTGTACTTTGGTGCAGAAGGAAAAGATGTGGTTATTTTAAAGAGTTTCCAGCATGGCTACCGTTTCCCTCTTGGAATTTGAAGCCCAGCATCATCCACTGACTGCCTAAGCCCATTCATCCACTGACTGCCTAAGACCGAAAGCAGTTAAGGGGCAGGCTAGACAGAGAGATTTTGCTTCCAGAGACTAGGAATAAGATTTCCCTTCATTTCCTTTCCATATACAAAGTCTGATCACTTCATATTGGTAATAGCTCTACTCAGAGACAGCAGGCTGGTTTAAGCAGCTTAAGACAAGAAGCATGGTATGGCTGCTGTTTCCAAGATCACCTTGCTGTCTCTTGCATCTGCCTAGGAATAAAACCAAAGCAGAGGGCAGGACACCAGCAAGAACAATTAACTAAGCATTGCATAACAGGAACTCTACTAGATTAGATATTTGCTCCGTCTGATCCACTAACCAGTTTCACTGATGGCTTATTAGCTGCCTGTGTAAAACCATCGAGCAGGATGGGAAGAGTTTATTCAGAGCACTTCCAAAAACTGCCCAGTTATTCTCTTCTGTCTTCTACCCACCTAACAAAGTAGTCTTCTCTAATTTAGGAACAGAAACAGAGTTGACTTAAGCCAAAACAATGATTTTACTATTTAAAATTAAAATAAGGGTAATGAAGGACTGCTGAATATTTTTTTATTAATGAGGGATCCTTGGTGCTCTCTGAGCTTAGGGTAAAGAAATCTCTGCAAGAAGCTCAGAGAGCACCAAGGACCCCTCATTTCAACCGTGAGCTACAAACATTCTCCTTTATTGGTATTTTTCATTAATAAAATGGAGCTGTCTGAGTATTATTTAACTTTTTAAAAATTTCCATTGAAATTCAAGTCTCTTATTTTTCAATATGACTCATACTGAGCACTGGTTTCTCAATTGAGCACGGACGATAAAGTTATGCAAAAACTAGGAGAAAAATATCTTAGAAACTGAGGCAGATACTATTCAGCTTTATAAAGAAAATAAGAAGTAAGATCATGTTTGAATTTCTGGCATCTCTGTCTGCAGAGATGCAAACTTTGAATATTTTTTAGACTGCAGAATTTCTGGCAAGGGCCATTCCGGGTTATTTGTTTTCAAGATGTCTTTCAGATGCATTTTGTTCCAGATCATAGGAATAGTAAGAACAACACCCATCAGGATAAATAAAGAATTATATTAGTACAGGGCCACAGGTAGCTGCCAAATATCAGATTCTATGATTCCCATTGTTAATTCTACATAAACGCAAAGAACACTATCTTCTTTTCAGATATTTCAAAGCTTTGGCAATCCTAGTGAAGCATAAGCACTTCCCTAACTAATCTGGAGATACTAATGAAATTTCTTGTTGGGAGAGAATGCCTACCAATAGGTATGTATTTCGCAGTGAATTCATAGACTGAAAAATGAGCAGTTCATGGATTCCCCCCAAATGCCTGATTCCATCCACAACACCTACCGTTCTTCAACGCTTTCAAGCATTAAGAATGAAAGTAAACAAAACATTTTTTCACATAGTGAAAATTAATATTTGGGATTAATTGTCACAAAACATAAAAATGGCTACTGTCTTAAATAGCTACAAGAGGCAATATACAATAAATAAGATAGAAGAGAGAGAGGAATTAAGCAGATAGATAGATGATAGAATACATTCATGGAGCACAGATATATCAAATGCTATTGGCTTTGCCAATTGGTTGTTATTCCTGGTTGGGAGTAGCATGCTTCCACATACTACTTGCAAAGGAAGAGCAATGAGGGAGGGATATATGTCCAATTTCTACTTGTGAACAGCTCAGAACCATTATAAGAAAAAGAAATGTTCACTAAGAATGGGTTATGAGTATTTATATGAGTGATATACAAACATGTAAGGACAAGGTGTGTGTATATGGCATAAATTAAGGAAAGAAAAGATCTTACAAATTGTTGAAAATGAGAATGTTTTTAATTGTTTTCTGTCTTCTTTTTTTCTCTTTTTCTTTCTATTAGTGTATGTGTTGTCGATTGTTTTTAATTGTAAAATCAATAAAGTTCGTTAAAAAAAAAAAGAATGGGTTATGAGATGACCCAACAGAGCTTTTCTTATGTTCTTAGGATTCTTCTCCTTTTTCCTAACATTCCTGCCAATGTACAGTACTTTTTTTTTTCAAACACTCAAAGTGCCTATTTATTTTTAAGCCATATAAGGAGCCTCAGTCATCTTGATATAACTGTACAATATTTTGTACACAACCAAAATTATATCTTTCTGGTTTTAGATACCATGGATGAAAGGTCCATTTTGTACTATCTTTAAATTTGGATTGATTCTGTGCAGGGGTGAGATTCAACTGGTGTTACCACTGGTTCGGTGATTACATTTTGAGTAGTCACAGTGCCTGACATGCACTGCATGCATGTAAAAAACCTTAGGCTGTGCTGCCCAGACAGCTGAAAAGCGCTGCGTGCAGGTGCACAGTGTTCAAAAAGCCTCTTTTTCACAGCTTTTTCAACCTCAGCTGTGCTGCGCAAAGCAGCTGAGGTTGAAAAAGCAGGAAATAAAAAAAAGCAGGTAAGAGTCCAGGCAGGCAGGTGGGCCAAACAACAGCTGGTTCAGTGTTTGCTGCTCTTCAGAGCTACCAGTTCTATAGAGCCGGACAGAACCAGTAGCATCCCACCCTGGTTCCGTGGGAAAATGAAACTGCATGTAATTTAATATGACTAGATGACATGTTGAAAGAGGGGGGATTAGCTAAGAGAGTAGGCATAATAGTTTTTTAAAAGAGGATTCCAGTGTTGTTGCTTGAAAAAAAAGAAAAGAATTGAGACCTTCAAATGTATCTTAGTGCACTGTCAAATGGGAATTTTTTTTTTAATCAGTCCACTGTTCTATTCTCAAAAAGTTGCAAGGCTAGAGACAGACTAACCATATCCCACAAGCCATCTGCAGCCTCTTCCCGTTCTCCAAGCTATAAATCAGTGACTAATGGACTGGATAAGGACAAGCAAAAGAAAGAAAGATAAAGGAATAGAGATTCAACTTATACTGGATGAGATTTCTTTCACCTTAAAGACTCATGTTATGGAGTTTATATGTATTCCTGGATTAAAACTGAGTCTGGATGTCCAGAGTTTGGAGATAGTTTAGTACTGAATCCTTACAGCTGGACATGAAAAGATGGTGACAAAAATAGGTGTGATGACCCTGGGCTGAGCATGGATGCAACACAGCCAGAATGAAGGCTTAACTCCCCTTTATTGTTCCAACTTTCCTTTATTGCTCCAACTTTCCCCAAAAAGTCCCACCATTCACTGCAAGTCGAGGAACAAAACTCTAAACACCTGTAATAGTTCTTGGTCGCTATTAGTCCAGAGGAGCAGCACAGTTCTGAGAGCAGTACAGTTCAGGGAATTTGGTTCCAAGAAGTCCTTGTCACAGGAAAAGTTCCCTGGGACTGCAGCACAACCTGAAGCAGAACTGGGTCATTACAAATTTGCACATAGCCAGGCCAGGCAAGCAATGCAAGCAGGGCAAGCAAGGAAAGTATTCAGAAGTCAGTAATATCACGTAAGACTGGAAAAAGGCAACGCTTGTTCCTGACAAGTGCCTTCCCAATAGCACCTCTTTAAATCTCATTCCCCAGGTGAGCCTTATGAAGAGGGGCACGGCTCCCTCCTCCTGAGTCATCAGGTCGCCCTGCGCTGATCCTGCCTCCTCTCCAATCTCCGTGCTTGAGAATCAGGATGGGGAGGGGGAGGCATTTGCTCACTGCCTGCCCTCTCCTCCCCCTTTGCTTGGTCATCCTGCACTCTCCTTCGCTGGTGGGACTGGTCCTGATCCTCCAGTCATTTCTCCATCAGCCCTAGCTCCATCTTGTCCTCCTCGAACCCAGGCTCCAATGGGGTCATGACAATAGAATTCTTAACACCAACATGCAGTACAATTTGTTCCTATCATACTAAACCATTAGTTAATGTAATATTTC
This sequence comes from Laticauda laticaudata, assembly GCA_004320025.1. NCBI lineage: Eukaryota > Metazoa > Chordata > Lepidosauria > Squamata > Elapidae > Laticauda > Laticauda laticaudata. Next base: position 21,831 of record BHFT01015238.1, on the reverse strand, counting down.
AATACATCATCTCCTTCATTCAGTTTCCAGGATTTAGATATGCCTGCTAAAAACCATAGCAGAGATCTAAGGGTTTCAATGAAACAAGGATTACTTTGTGTTTTGGACAGCCAAAAGGGCAATATCAATCATGAGTAGCAATGCACAACTATTGTTCTAGTTTTTAAAAGGAGTCGTCTTTAAATTGATAGACTGTATCTGTGAACTTGTCCAGAGATACAAAAGTGAAGCAAAGTGTGATGAAATCTTTCCATGTTCCTTTTGCCCTATTACTAGAACAATTAATTAAAAATGGTAGAGCTGAGCCTATTGATTCATTTAGCTCTTGGAAGCTTAATGAGGTGTAAATCCTACTGGCAGCTGCATAGTGGAGCTGTCAAAGTAATTTATATCAATTGATGTGATTAGTACAGGTTCTCAATCACGCCACTGTTGTTCCCTCCAATCTGTCATATTCTGAACGGAGCAATTTAACTGTTGAATTTCTGTTTGACTGGATCCAATTTTCTCTGGATTATGCTAATGAGCCTAGAAATTTGACATTAAAAACATCGGAAGTACCACACTGGAGTGACCTAAAGACTTATAAATATGTGATATTCTGGTCCAGCAGTTGCCAAACAGATGGCAGTGAGAAGCATCTATGCAAGTCAACTATTACTTAATTTACTGCAGAGATTATGTAGTAATCTTAACTAGTGGCTATTTGATGGTCTTGTGTTCTATGAATTTCTCTGATATATTTTAAAAGAGCAAAATGTAGATAGTCATTTCACCACCAAGTGTGTGAAGACTTCCTTTGGTCTGCCCTGAATCTCATGTCATTTACCTTAATTTCAATGTCCCAAGTTCTTGTATTTTGCAAGAAGCTAAATATTTTCTTTGTCATGCATTATTTAATACTCCTCTCTCATTCCTCACATTTCTTATACCCACAATTCCTGCTCAATAATCAGATATATGAGACTCTCAGCTCTGCCTTATTCTTTTTTTAACTTCATAGCTCCTTTTCCTAACTGCAGGTTTTTTTTAACTAAAAGGTTTTTTTTAGAAAACAATCTCTTGACCTAGCCTTTCTGTCTTGCTTCGAAACTTGCTTAGCTGCTTAATTATTATCTAGACACCTTTTCACTGGGCCAAGAAACCTCAGTAACAAACATCCTTATTAAGTTTTAAAGAATTTAGCTGTTCTGTAATTTACTTCCTTTTCAGCTTCTTTCAAAGCTTCATTGTCAAAGTTCATATTTATTACTCCTATTCATTTCCATGTTTAGCCCTGTTCATTTGCTCAGGATTGTGAGCTCCTAGAGAAGGATAAGCAATGCAATGAACATTTAAATATTGACTCCAACCCCTCTCCCCAAGTAATTCAGAATCTCATAGGAAAAAGCAGTAATTCTAAAGCATTTGAAGGAGCATATTGAGGAGAGATAGTTATCGATTTGTGATTCTGGGCACTTGTATTTGTATGCAGAACACACACACACACAGCACAACCACACAACACAACACCACACACACACAACACAAGACACACACACCACACACATTATTACTATATCTAATATATATATATGATATATATATTATATATATTTATATATAATACTATATACTGTTCGCTTCCTTACGAGTATGTATGCCCCACGTCATCTGTAGTGCTTTTAAGTCTGTAGCACGTCTTCAGCAGATCTTATCTGCCATCATCAGGACTTCTGTATTGAGTTCCTGTAACGATGTATGGTTCGTTGTTCAGACGTATGTGTCTGCTATGGAGTTTGTAGCTGAACGTTGCTACAACTTTAAAAAGCATCACCAATATCGTGGGTTACCGAAGGTAAGTGAACTGCATTCATGTAAGTAACCCGCAGAACTTTAAAACAACACACCTACTATATTGTTATTAAAAAATACTTAGATATATTCTTAGTGTTCGCGGTTCCTCACATGTTCGCTGTTCATGTTTGTTCATCGGTATTTTTCCACGTACTTGTAAGCTGTGCTTTTAAAGTTGTAGCACCGTTTCGGACGAAATTCATCTGCCATCATCAGGCTTCTGTAATTGGTTCGTCTGCCCCCGTGCGTCAGACTCTTCAGTTGTTTCAGTTTTTAAATTTGTGGCTAGCCTACGCCTGTGCCGATATGGTTGTTTATTTCATCCTGGATTGTTGGGGAATCTTGTCTGTGTGTTCCGCTTTTTACTGCATTTTTGTGTTCATCTAGGCGCGGTACCAATAGAAGAATAAGCTACCCGCCTAGCATGAACAACAAAATGCAGTAAAAAGCTGGACACATCTCCTCACTAAGTCCAACACATGAAAACCACAGTCACACATCAACTTCAATGGCACTGAAAACCCTAGCCACTATAGAAAACCTCAACCACCAAATATCAGAGAAGCCAGTAGAGATTGAAAAAACCTGAAGCATGAATTAGAAGAGATGATTCAGCAGTACTGTCAATCATTTGGAAACCTGCACTCTCACAATAGAAAGATTCTCCCACAAAACAGACAACACCTGAGCACAGACAGACTCCCTCTGATGCCATCAACTCAAAACCCCCACACCTGAGCACGACAGCTCCTCTTGATGCTCAACTCAAAACACCCCCCCACAGGCAACCCAGGTGAAACCTAGCTTGCTACATGATTAGCAGCCGTCCTTTCACCGAAGGCAACCTGCACTGAAGCCTCCAACACAAGACACAGAGTGTCTGGCCAGCCAATCAAAGCCACAAAACAGACAGAAGAAACCAACAACACCAATCAATCAAACTCCAAGTCCAGTTGACACAGACCCAGGCTCCTAGCAATCGAATGGCAACCAAGCCTCAATTTTGAACCAGAGCTGTGAGACCCACATCCATACAGAAGCTGATGATGAGCAGATGGGATTCTGCTGAAACGTTGCTACAACTTTAACAGCACTACAATGACGTGGGATAATACCCGAAGGATTCAGATCACTTTTGTCAATTTTGTTATGCTACAGTTGTTATAATTTATTTTTTAAAGAGAACTTGCTGGTCACTCTGACTGACACCAGAGATCCTGTGTGGAGATGGGATAAAGTTCCAGAAGGACAACCATTAGTGCAGCCCTTGATCGAACTGGGCTTTATGGCAGAGTGGCTAGATGGAAGTCTCTCCTCAGTGCAAAACACATGAAAGTCCGCTTGGAATTTGCAAATAAGCACCTGAAGAACTCTCAGACTATGAGAAACAAACTCCAAGTGGGCTTTCATGTGTTTTGCATTGAGGAGAGGCTTCCATTTAGCCACTCTGCCATAAAGCCCAGTTTGATCAAACTTCATAGATGGAAGGGTCTTTCCCGTAGATCCTTTCAAAGTTTATATGAGGGAAGGTAGTAAGGAGGAGGATTCCCAGCAGGAAGGGCTGCATTGCAGAAGGGTAAGAGACAGCTCGGTCCAGACTTCATGTGTGAGAGAAATAGGATGAAGACAGTCCCTCCCTAAGGGTTCCCAAAGTATATTGTATATGCAGATAGTAGAGTTCTCAGTCTGGCAATGTTCTGTCCATAGGTGTGGAAACAATAAAGAACTCAGCTTGGAAGAATCATTGTGTCTTTCTTGGCTTTGCGGTAGTAGTGGGATTAAACTTTTTTTACCCCCAGTTCTGTGGGCATGGCTTGGTGGATGTGCATTGCGGCACGCAGGAGGTTTAATACTGACCTTTTCCTGCAATCCTGCACTCTCCCTTTGTGTTCAACAGCTGATACATGGCAATCTTCTGTGCCACGTGAAACAGCTGAGCTTCAAAACCAGGAGATAAAGGTCAGTACAGAGCCGGAGTAGATGAGTGGGCCCAGCAGCTGATTGTCGGAGCTCACTCACAGATGATCCTTGGAGCTGTCGGTTTGGCCGAACCAGTAGAATATCACCCCTGCTTTGGGGACTGACAGTTTATCTCTATAGAAGCTATTTGCTCACATTCGTATCACAGGCTTATTTTATTTTCTATATTTTCTTCTTCCCTGTTTTAACAGCTTGGAAACTAAGGAGTGGAGAGTGTTGGTTTCAGCTGCCATTTTGGATTCCTAACTTATAACCTAGCTTTTGGTTCCTAACATATAAATAAAAAAACACAAGCCATTATCTCTTTACAGTGGGGATGTGTGCTGTAGCCCACTGAATAAATTACTTATTCCCTGTACAGTTCCTTCATGGCAGTTGTATTAGATACCTGGGACTGCATGTATATATCCTTTACCAATGTTTACTTTTGGACCTTGATTTTTATTTTTCATACTGTTTGAGAATTCTATATTTTTCTCAGTGAATGATGACCTATGAAGAGCATCTACATACTTATTTTTAGAATATTTGTGCTTTAATCAATGACCATTTGGAGCACTAATACAACACTTTGTCTGTGGGGCTATTATTCTTTTTTTTCTGAAATCAGAATAAGTAATTTTACAATATTAAAAGGTGCTGCTCTTGAATCACAATTATCCTTCCACAACTAAGTTATTTAAATATACCATTAAAAGAAGACAGCTGCATATGAGCTGTGGTGAACTTCCCTCCAAATATTTGCAATGTCCAGAAGTCACAAATTTCTCACATCACACCATTTCAAATCTCTGCAGTTTTGTAAATAAAACAAATGTATGTAGAAAGTCTGGCACATGGCACTTTATTTGTTTTAGTAGGCATATCTATCTCCCTATCCAGTGGAATTTTAAAAGCAAGTGCCAGTTATTTAGAATCAGGCAGGCAATTCGCATAGGGATTGCCCAAAACAAACAATTATTCTTGGCTTCGGGTAGCCTCTCCTCAATGCAAACATGTTATTCTCTGCTCTGTGACCTCCCGCTAGCAGAGATTCCCTATGTAAGGCAAGTTAGGACCTTAATTTTCAGTATCTTTTCAGCAGCTTTTGTGGTGATTTCATTCTCCTGTGAGATTGCTGGAAAAACTACAAAGGGAAGACAAAAGCCTGATCTGATCTGGTCACAGAATTAAGGAGATACAGTATTGAAAGCTGACCAGTTAGAGAGTCTCCAGACTCTAGACCTTGGAAAAAAGCAAGGGATTTCCCCAGGCTAGCTTTGGGGTGATGCTTTTATTCATCTCAAATGTCATGAAATAGCATATAAGCTTTTGGATATCTTGTAAGCTATGGAGAGTCACTGAGAGTGAGTGGGCCATTGCTCCCACAATTTGGAAAATTCTGGGAGAGGAGAGGAGAGGAAAGGAAAGGAGGCTGTAATGGATGGATGCTTATATCAACCCTCTATTAGGTTACTTCCTTCTGTGTCCCAAATGAAACACTCTAGGCTATACATATTGATTCTTGTCAGGTAGAGCTTGAGGCTTTCTCAGTTATTGGGACAAAGAATGCAGAAAATATTAATTAGATCTGATTTTTGGAAGTATAGACAATGCAATTAAATTTGTTTGTGAAATGTAGAGAGCTCTTGATAGGTGGAAAGCGTGAGAAATATCAACCAAATTATCTTTGCACTAACAACTCATTATAATTTAAGCTTTTAAAAATACCTTTTAAAGAATGGTAAGAGATGTTGGGTGAACTTGTGCCTTGAGTTCCTATTATACCAAACAAGATACTAAGGGATTAGCACATGAGACAGGAATGAGATTTACTTCAGAAGACTTGATGCCAGCACACTCACATGTCATATCCTTGCCAAGCTACTGGAAGATCGGGTCAGCCTGATGCTTCCTGTATGGCTGACCTAGGCCAGTTCTTCAATGACAAAAAAATGAAGCCCAGCACAGTATGAGAGATTGTTTTGACTGTAAGCCAAGTCAGTGTCAATCAGAGCTGGGATGACTGTAGCCTGTCTGAAAGCACTCTAAATAAATCACTGGGGCCATTTACATCCCGCACCTTTCAGATATGAGGAGACTATTTGAGAAGGAGTTGAATGCCAGCAGGCTGAGTCTGCTTTCAGGGGATGAAAGATTACAGCGATCAGCTGTGTGAGGAGAAGAGATTTTTCTCCATCTGTCCATCCTGCAGATCCTATTTCCTCATAAACTATTCCCTCAGTCACAGAGAAAATTGAAGTTGTTCAGAAATGAAAAAAGATATTTAGCCTGCAAATCAATGAATATCTGACACAGTGACTGACTTCCATGGAACATATGGGAAGCAGTCAGCTGAACTGATGGATTTTCTGCATCCTTCTCCTGCTGATACTTTTTCTTCTTACTCCTTTTGAAATGAGACTTTCACAACAAACCATTCCTTCTCACAAATTCATAAGAGAAAGTATCTGAATAAAACACCTGAGAACTTTGAAAATCAAAGTTGTATGGTCTTATTACCCAGCCTAGGGAAAATGATGTGAAGACTCTAATTTGTTTTTGTTGCTATTGTTAATCATAACATTTTAAACCAGTGTTTGCTTACTCAAACCAAAGACTGTGCAACCTGAAACCTCAGAGCCTACTTGTTTCCTGAAAGTGTTACAGATATTGTAGCCCCAGAATCTAACCCAAAGTTGCCACCAAATTATATTTTTAATGTGACATATAATAGAACATTATTAAAGACAGAGAACTATTGCATTCAATCAAGGGTCTTCAAACTTGGCAACTCCCAGAATTCCTGAGCTAACATGACTGGAAGAGGAATTGTAGGAGTTGAAGTCCACAAGTCTTAAAGCTGTCAAGTTTGAAGACCCCTGCATTAACTGTATGTAATTGTGAATTATCATAAATCTAGGAATTGAATAAAGCAAATTGACATATTGTCCTGACAGACATGCTGGATTTGCATCCAAATCAGGGGTGGGATTCTACCTATTCACTAGAATTGGTTGTTAACATTCTAAGTAGTTCAGAGAACCTGTTGTTAGAAGAAATTACTGGCCTAATCCTGTAAGGAAGGCAGGAAGGAAACATTCTGGTGTCACTTACAAAACCCTTTGTAAGCCTTAACCCTTATTATGTTCTTGGCAGGACTAGACATTCTGTCTCAGGAACTTCTCTGGAGTTTTTCTCTCTCCTTTGCTGGTACTTTGCTTGTATGGACCATTCAAAGTTACAGTGGCACTGAAAATGACTTATGACCATTTTTCACACTTACGACTGTTGCAGTATCTCCACAGTCATGAGAGGCCAGGTGAGGAGATAAGTGCCTCAATGTGAGTGATATTGAGTTGGCCACGCCCAGACAAAAACATGACCACCAAGCCATGCCCACCAACTTAGCCATGTCCACAGAACCGCTTGTTAAAAAATTTGAATCCCACCCTGATCCAAATGTATATTTAATGCAACTCAATGAGAATTTCTGATTGAATGTCTGAGACTGCACAGAGGAAGATGTGGGATTGAGCCAGTTAGCCCTGTTCTCTCCCCATATTTACTCTCTCCTTATATTTGGAAAAATGATGAACAGGACAATAATAAACAAAACAGGATAGGATGGGATAGAATAGAATAGAATAGAATAGAATAGAATAGAATAGAATAGAATAGAATAGAATAGAATAGAATAGAATAGAATAGAATAGAATTCTTTATTGGCCAAGTGTAATTGGACACAAGGAATTTGTCTTCGGTGTATAAGCTCTCAGTGTACATAAAAGATATGTGATAAATCATGATCATAGTCATCAAAATGCATTCATCATGAATGTATTTATAACACATGCAACATTTATCAGCCCCACTATGTAGACCAGATCACAAAATCAACTCCACAGGAAGACTTGCACTACACTTTTTTGACATACAAGTACTCCTCAATTTACAACTATTTGTTTAGTGAACATTTAAAGTTACAACAGCACTAAAAAAAAGTGACATATGACACACACAAAAACACACACATGGTATCCTGCCCTCATGAACCTGTACTTCACATTAGGAGAACCCTCAACATCCCAATTTAGGAAAGGTACACTGTACAGATTGGCTTTACTCAAAGAAGGTGATACTGAGGTTACTTAGGGACTAAGCAATGAAGGAATTTATAGGTTAAAACATGCACTTTGAATTGTACTTGGAAGCATGTTGGCAACCACTATGGTAGCCATGATATTGATGTTGTATCATTAAAAAGACTACTGAAGTCATACGGAGCATGATTTTGGAAATCATTTTAAACTTCCTCATAATATCTGTAATCTGGTCACATAACTAGGAAGAAAGAGGGGTTCTTAGAATGGAGGATATGACAATCATCTGACTCTCTATCCTTTTGGTTTTTCCAGAGATACACTGGGGAAAATTTTTCGGGAACGTTTTTTTCTCTATTGATAATAATACAATGAAATGTATTCATCAAAATAATTTTTTCCATCACAGCCATGTAGGAAATTTTAATTTGTACTTCCGCAAGGTTAGGATGATCAAGTATGAAGAATAGTATGAAAATAAATGTACAGTCCAAGCATAAGATCAACTTCAAATTTGATGTATTTTAATAAATTATAAGGTGATGTAATGATATTCCATACATTACTGATATTTGGTTGATTTTTTTTTCCTTCTCTGTAGCACCCACTTGAATCTAACCCATTGTTGGAACTGACTTTGTGGCTTCTTCCCTTATACCATTTATATTTGTTTTAGTGTTTGAGTACTTATTCTGTTGATGGACCCCCTTTAAATAATTTATTTCAAATATCCTAGTGGCTTGGAAAGATTAAAAAAAATTAACTGCACATACAGATTAACTGCAATTACTCTTCAATGGATGAAGATGTTTTCATCTCTGTAAAGTGTGAAGAAGCAAAGAAGCAAGTCTTACACAATTAAAGACAGCAAACTGGAAAAAAACAAAAATGCATTAAAATTGCACCATCAAGTTATGGCACTGTTTGGATAGTTCATTTTCATCTCACCAAACCAGAAAAAAACTGTGTTATAATATTCCCAGCCACTGTGGGAAAAGGTAGAGCTTAAATTTCAATTATTCTTTGCTTTAAATTCAGAGTTTTATAAACCTTCTGAACAGGACAGTGCATGTAATTTTTTTGGAACTTATTTAACTTATTTAATTATATTCAGATGTACCCCTGAACCAAAATCTGATATAGAAATATGCTTATAGTTATACATTTAACACATAAGGTGGCCTTCAGAAGACTACCGTAATTCTGCCACTCAAGTCATATTTACAGAAGCATGATTTGATGATTTGGGGAAGAAAGAATGTGACTGCAGGCAAACATCTCCCAACTTTTTTAAAGTCATCCGAATATTGTAATACAATTAAAATGTCATTGTAAAAGAGGCAATGGAGCTCTGAGATTTTTCTTATAAATCTTCTGTTTTCTGTAAATAGACAGTTCATTCCAACACAGAAGTACCTCCTTCCAATATGCTGGCAATTAAATGATACAGGTACTCCTCAACCCTAAAGTTACATCTGTCAAGAAAGCACTTGAGTATTCACACTTACTGTGGAATAATTGCTAAGGGGATAGTTTCCCCTGTATTTTATAGTAGTACAAGTAATTACTCATTACACTGAATCCAAAAACAGTGTAACTGACAGAAACAATTTAGTCTTTGATGGTTGACTATAAGCCACTTTTCTCCAATATAGCAGCTGCTTCACGTCTCAGGGATGTCTAACCAGCATTTCCACTATAAATCATTACTATGGATTTCTATTTCTGGATTGTGGGGACTGCCAAAATTTTTGCTTTATATCTCCTCTCCTTATATCCCTTCATTCGGGATGGCCCTTATTGCTTCCTGCTCTCCTACATATTCTCATCAGTTCTGCCTGGGGAAGGAAATGGTTCTCATATCATGGACAAAAACCTTGTGAATCGACCCGCATTTGGAACTAAACACAGTATTTTCAATACCTGCATCAGTACAGATGATCTTTGACTTAAAATCATTCATTTAATGACCATTCAAAGTTACATCATGCTTAAAATTGTCATGGCAACCCTACTGTCATGTGATCAGCCACCTCACTTAACAACCGCAGTTCTGGTCCCGGTTGTGGTCATATGCCCAGGACTATCTGTATTTTGCTTGTTTTAACCAAAGTGACCAGAAATAATCCTATGTCAGTCCTGCAGATGAGCAAAGCATGAATAGCTTCTCTGGATAAAGCTTACTTCTTTAAAATTCTTTATTCTGCATATTAATTTGAGGGTGAGACATCAAACAGACCAGGAATATGGAAGAAAGCCAGAAGCAAATGGTTTGTCCCTCTTTGCATTCATACTCAGCTACAGTTGCAGACAGTAAGCCATCATGACTTGAGTTCAAATTGTGGTTTTATATCTGGGAGGGGGGAGCCATGATACCTATTTTGATTTCGTATAAGATCACATAAACCACAAGCAAATCCATATGTCTGTATATTACACTAAGCCATCATGGTTCAACAGCAGGCCAAGAAATCCAAGTTGAGCTGGCTGAGCAGCACTTTATGCAGTTGGGAAGATATTTCTCTTCTCCCCCTCTCCTCCTCATAATTTCACCCAGCAGAAACCAGCGTTTCTTGAACATCTTCCACTAGTTTGAGTGGGCCTGTTTCCATCTTTTATCAATTGCTTGCCTCATCCTGTGTCTAAATTTTCCATCAGCTGATGAGAACAAATGAAGCCGGGCTAAGCCAAACACAGGGAATGTGTCTGCTATGCAGACAATTTCTGTGTTTAGACTGAAAGCCCCCAGATCCAGCTAAATGTGAATAATTGGTGCTTTGAGGGTTGAGTTCCAGAAAACTGCTAAGGAATTTATTAGATTTAGCCTTTTTTCCAAGTCTTATCTTTGTAATGGTCAATTTAAAAAAAAGCTTTGAGCCACTCTTTAGTATGATTTAAGTGTTGAATGAGAAGTTGGAGGATGGGTTCAGATTCCTGCTTAATTGTCACAGTCAACAGATGGATTTACTGTGAACATCTGTCCAAAGTTACCCCCGATTGCCCTAGGTGGTTTCTTGAATGCTATCCTAATGAAGCAGAATTTACTTTGGACTTACTCCTAATTAAGGACCACACACAATTATTTTATGTAGAAAAAAAACCACATGTACCATGATGGCTGTGACAAGTTTGTGTGCCCCTTATAGTGCATTCATACATTAATTACATTATTAATTTATTAGAGCTCAAAGGTGCTTTTTCAGAGGCAACTGGACTTCCTTGTTTTTTTCTTTTGAAGAGGTTTCACTTCTCATCCAAGAAGCTTCTTCAGCTCTGCCTGGATGGTGGGGAATGGAAGGATTATTATTCCTTACAATTAATATTCCTTCATTCCTTGAAATCCTTCCATTGCCCACCATTCAATCAGAGATGAAGAAGTTTCTTGGATGAGAAGTGAAACCTCTTCAAAAAAAAAGAAAGAAAAGAAAAAGAAAGAAAGAAAGTCCAGTTGCCTCCTGAAAAAGCATCTTTGGGATAACCATGACCTGAATGACTGAGAATCTCTATAGACTTTTAATTAGACTTTTCATTAGAGCTTGCTTTCCAGATTCCTCTTATCCAGTTAGAAGCCTGTCTCCAAAATGTAACTGGACATCATACTGTATATTACCTGTTATGTTACAGGATTTGTTATGTCTAACAGGTAATATATTGAATTCTTTATTGAAGATCCTACAGATTCCTGTAGTGTAACACATTCTACACATTCCCTACTCACCTCTTTAAATACATAAAGGACTTATGATGCACCTTAATTTAAAAAATCAGAGCTGAATATTTTTATTTCTTTAAAAATGTTTTGCTGTCTCCAAATTTTTTCAGTAGAGCATTTCCTTAGTTTCATAAACTTCTTTCATTTCAGACACAGTTCAATAAACTGTAATAACAGGATCAGAAAGGAAGGTGACAACAGACTGTGGCACTGCTGGTTAGAGGAGGCGGGGTTCATATTTTTGAATGCTTTCCCTTGTTTTGTTTTGCAGAATTATGATAAAGCTACATTCATTGTGAACTGTGAGGAGAATTAATGGAAGGATTTGTCTCCATAATCTGCTTTCTTGTAGTGCACTGATGCCTTTACATAATGCTCTTTTCTTTGAAATAGATTGGTTATTTATAAATAGAAATTTCTGCCTCATCAAAAACTCAATGAAAAAATCAAATACTATGATAAATATGCTCTTAACATTTTTTCTAGATTTTTGTCCTATTTTCTGTACCATGTGTTGGGTGTGTATGTAATGATTAGCCTCCATAAAATCACAGCCATTCCTTATGCACTACCCAGTACAGAAATAGCACAAGGAACAATATTCTGGAGCCCATTGATCCAAGTCAAAATATTGTTTTCTTTGCTTAGTAGAACATGTGAAATCTTATCTTAGTTAGGCATGTTCCAGAATAGAGTAGTAGGATTGTGGTAAAATACAGTATTGGGGGGAAGATGTGATAATTTATATCGAGCTCATATAAATAAATGTTCAATGCTGATTTATGTTTACTCACATTCATAAATCATTCATGTTGATTTATGGTTAGCTATAGCAAAAGGAACTTTTTTGTCATCTGGGAAGGAGAAGGCATGAAATTTCATCAAGAAACTGCCTTAGAATATTAAGAAAGTGGCAAAATAGTCACAAACATTAGCGTTCTTTGTTGTGACATATTTTACAAATCACCAGAAAATAGCACAAAACATTCCCCTGCCTCTCTTTAGACACAAAAGTAACAGCCAGAGAGATAAACATTTGGAGTAACCAACCAAGAAAGAACAGTGCAGTAACTGTAGAAAGGGAAATTTCTGCCTTCCCTAACTGAGGACATCTTTGCCATGATGTCAGGGGTGGGATCCGACCAGTGTGTAACTACCGGTTTGGTGATTTACGATTTACAATTTGTGTGCTGCACGCATGCTGCACACGCACGTGAATCATGAGCTTGTTGCCTGGACAGCTGAGCAGTGCTGCGCGCAGGTGTGTAGCGATTGAAAGAGCGCTTTTTTCCTGCTTTTTCAACAGCAGCTGTGCCGCGCAAAGCAGGAAATAAAGGTCAGGTAAGAACCTGGGTATGTCTGCTGCTCTTCAGAGCTACCGGTTCTACAGAGCTGGACAGAACCGGTAGAATCCCACCCCTGCATGATGTGTTAAGTCCAAGGAATATCAACTTCTGTCCATTTATATGAAGTTCATGAACACAGATACAGGGCATCATATTTTTATTCTTAATTAGTATTCACCAAGATGGTCTTTAGGAGAACAAGGAAAATAGCTTTTTCAATATTTTTTGGATCTGGATGCTAAGAGAATGGATATATTTTAATTATATTACATCTTCATTTTATACATTTGCTGTAGAAATTTGTAACCACTGAGAATTTAGGTGGAATAAAAGGCATAAAAATATTGCAACAAATAAATCCAATTATCCCTGGGGGTAAGTGAACAACAATATTCAAAATCTTAGTTATTCTAAGTAGGACACTTTCTTCACATTGATATACAAGCAAAATACAACCTCTGAGCTACATATATTAAGGCAAATACAGTAAAAAGCACCAAGACAGATGAATCATAGGCAGGTATGAAGGCTTCAATAAAAGTAATTGATGAAGAGCTACAGATTTTATGGAAAGTGTACATGCCATGTGTACATTTCCTCCACAAACTGGTGTTATTCCAGTGACTCATTTATATATTGTAGAAAACCCTGTTTTAATGAATAAAGTATAATTTACTCGCTTCATACAATGAACTAAGTCATCAACCATGCTGTGTAAGCATTTACACAATTACTGGTTTAACACAACATACTAAGCCAACACTAGAGAAATTAGATTAGGCTTTATATAAACCATGAACCACCTACTATTTGGGAGTCTGATTTTGACATGGTAAGAAGGTGCAACATTGATGACCATTATCATACTCTCAATTCCTTTTATAGGTAAAGTGAGAAGATACCATTTGTCAAACTTTGATGAGTGAGACATAAATAGTGGTGATCATATTAGGTATCATTATGTGATCATATTTATCATATAATAAAATAAGTGAATGAAGTTTCAAGGTCCAATCTGGGTTGGTCACTAGGACCAGAGATTTTAGTCTTCTGAGCTTTCGAACTTATGCTGGAGCCCTTTCTCAGGGAACTTCTCTCTACCAGAATATGTGCTTTTGTTAATTAAACCAAGTCAAATTAAATTAAATTAGTCTCATTGATACTATGAGTTTCTCTCTTAAAAATAGACCTGCCATCCATTTTCATCTGCTGAATGGATGCAAATAAACACTTTCTTCTTATCTTCTTTAACTAAGTAAAGGTCACTGTTTCTATATTCCACTTATGATTCACTGGATTTAAACCAGAGGAGTACATCTAGGAATGCGTTTGGCTTTGCAGCCAAAGCAGATGAAGAAGTGAAGATTTTTTTCCCCTTGCACTGATGAATGTAGGACACAAATGTATGATCTATAAAAGCTGCTTAGGAAAAAAAAAGATCACCCTGCCCTCAAATAAAAAATAAATACCCATGTGGTTGCAAATAATTGCTCATGGCTAGAAACATATAATCCTTTCAAAAAGATACAATTATTTATGTCTTTTACTAGAAAAAAAATATCCTGAAGTGCTTGAAATCTTTTGGAAAAAAATTCCCCATGAATAGCTTATTCTTTTGGCACCAGGGTGATGTTGCTGAGAATGAAATTTATCAGCTGTGAGACAGCCAAACCAAAAATGTTTTAGTCACAAAATCATCTGTTTGTCGATTTCCCTTTTAATATGCAATGCTGAATGCTCAGTTTCTAAAGAGCAATTAAGCGACTTTATGGCACAAGGGATGCTTTACCTGACCTCTCCCCTTGCTGCAAATGCTGGCAGCTGACCCCATCCATATCTCAGGAGAAAAGTCCCTATTATTTCCATCATCAGCTAGCAGCTTGTACTTCTGAATAGACTGTCCCTAGACATCTGGCTGGAGCAGTTGCACACTGCCTGGGCTGATTCAAGGTCAGGGAGTGGAAAGGGCACTCTTGTTTTCCAGAACTCCAAGAAACAAGGCTAACTCTAACCTAAAGTAATAAAAGAAAAAAGCATCAATACTGTTCTTACTCTGCTCTTTCAAAGTCAGACAGACAGATAATCAGAGTTGGAAGGGACCTTTTAGGTCATCTAGTCCAACCCCTCACCCAAGCGGGAGACCCTACACCATCTCTGACAAATGGCAGTCCAATCTCTTCTTGAAAGTCTCAAGTGATGACGCTCCCACAGCTTCTGAGGGCAAGCTGTTCCATTGGTTGATCGTTCTCACTGTCAGAAAGTTTCTCCTTATTTCCAGGTTAAATCTCTCTTTGTTCAGTTTCCATCCATTATTCCTTGTCTGGCCTATAGATGCTTTGGCAAATAGCTTGACCCCTTCCTCCCTGAGGCAGCCCCTCAAATATTGGAAGACTGCTATAATGTCTCCCCTGGTTCTTCTCTTCACTAGACTAGACATGCCTAGTTCCTGTAACTGTTCTTCATATGTTTTAGTCTCCAGTCCCCTAATTATCCTGGTTGCATAATCTTGCTGGACTCTAAGATGCAACTTCTTCCCTCCATCCTCCTTCTCCTCCTGAGATTGAGTAAAGCTTCACTTCTTCCAGCAGCCTTCAGGAAAAATAAAAACTGCTAGGCAAACCCAGCATATAAGCTGTAAGGGCAATTTTGTGCATTTCTCAGTGATAGCGCAGTATCACACACATACTGACTCAAGAATGCCAATGCTTTTTTTCATCAGATATACACCATTTGTCATGCCATATGTCTCTATATCAAACTTATCTTCTCTTTATCTCAGATCAGAAAGAGACAGCGTGGGGCCTCTTAAGTGCTTTGTACTACAACTCCCTCAGGAAGTGTGTACAGCTATTGATCCCAAAGTAGCAGAACACTGGAAGTAATAAGAAATCTTAGCCAGAAAGCTCTCCAAATGTGGACCACTCGTCTGCCCAAAGTCAAATGGTTTCTTTTACGGTTATCCTTCACCATCTCTGCATTTGACAATCAATTTCCCAGCCACCAGGATACAAATATGCCAGAGTGAGCTGGCTGCCAAAATGACCCTGCTGGCTCAAGTGAAGCTGTATAACCAGCAAAACTGAAAACTATATGTGGGAATAAATTCTACTAGCTGTGATATTCTTGGTTAGTAGATGAGCAATAAAATACACTACACTTAAAAGCACTGCACAAATGTAAAGAACTGCCACTGAAAGAAGGCTAAAAAATTGGCCAGCTCTGTTTATTCTTAGATCACAGGGAGATATTCCTTACTCTTGACAGAAGGAATTCCCTGAAAGATTCATTCATCAGCTCTGTGCTGTGAACTTGCCAGCTAGCTGCATCTTTGTGTGAATAAAGGAAAACAACATTAGGTATTCCAAAGGAGACCAAGTGTGTTTCTCCTAAACAGATCATCTTTATTCTTTGTTATATACAGCAATTCATCCTCCCAGGCTGAAATTCTGTATCCCAGCCTTTCCAAGTTGTTAAGTGAGCAACACGGTTGTTGAATGACTTGTCAGAAGGTTGCAAAAGGTGATCACATGACCTTGGGACACTGCATCCATCATAAATACATGCCAGTTGCCAAGCATTTTAATTTTGATCATGTGACCATGGAGGCTTGTCTGCAGCGGCTGTGTGAAAAACAGTCATAAATCTTTTTTTTTCAATGCTATAATTTGTAACTTTAGAGTCACTAAGGGTTGTAAGTCGAGAACTCCTTGAATCCTGCTTACTATAGAGTTCAAGCTGAGTTACCTTTCACTATAAATGGAGCTAAAATTATCATTCTTTTTTGAAAAACTAACTTTGCTCCCACCGTGTCCATATAGAGCCTTGGTGATACAGTGGTTAGAGTGTAGTCCTGCAGGCTACTTCTGCTGACTGCTGGCTGCCTGCAATTTGGCAATTCAAATCCCACCAGGCTCAAGGTTGACACCATCCTTCTGAGGTGCGTAAAATGAGGACCCAAATTGTTGGGGGCAATATGCTAACTCTGTAAACTGCTTAGAGAGGGCCATTGTAAAGCAGTATATAAAGCTAAATGCTATTGCTATATACCACTTTATATTTATGAAGTGAATGAACATATTTGTTCTTTAACATATAATAACAATAAATAATAAGGAACATATTTATTCCTTAAATTTTACATTTTTCTTCACATTTGGACCTGAGTATAGAACCAAATACACAGTGGCCACTGTTGTGAATGATTTTTGGTGAGAAAACATAGGGGGAATGCAACTGTTCTGGTCTTACTTGATCTCTCAGCAAACTTTAAAACCATTGATCGTGGCCTTTCTCAAGAATCACTTGAAGGATTAGAACCATGGGGCGCTGTTTTCAGTGGACACAGGTAGAGTAGTAGGAGGTTGACCTTGAGGGCCCTCTGCAATGGGGTGCCACAGGGTTCAACAATCTCCCACTTTAATATATATATATATATTCTGCTATCTTTTATTTAATATCTCCATGAAGTTTTTGGCTAAGATCATATCCTGATACAAGCAGCTTGTTGATATGTAGATGTTACTTAGTGGCATATTTCAGCTCTATTTGAGCCAAACAGCAAATGTGGTTGGGTTAGGTCTTGAATGTCTGTATGGAGATGAATAGCATTCAACTTGATTCCTGAATAACAGAGTGACTTTGGGCATGAAAGTCAATTGATGCCATAAATATTCTGTATTTCACTCTGGACAGGGTTATCATTGGAAAGTTGATTAATAATTTGTGAGTCTGTTTCTGGACAACCACCACAAATAAAAGGAAAATATCAACATTGGTAAAATATATGTAAATTTGTTCATGGTTCGCACCCTTAGCTGACAATCATTAATTTTCTAATCACTACGATTTAGTGCTAGTTCTTCTACGCTATTGAGGAGATTATTGTCTTGCATTTATACTCTTATATTTCAGTTTTAAGTTTATTGTTGGCTAGATCTATAAGTCCCTCAAAGTCAGGCAGGACTACAGTAGCATATAAATCACATGATACAAATAAACACAGACACACACACACACACACATATGCACAATCAACACATTTCCCAACATTATCATGCATTTATGATATTCTTTTCATCAATATCTGTTTCTTTTTTTTAAGTTTACAAAGAAAGTGTTTACAAAGCATTGTTCTTTTTCTCAGGATTTCCAAAATTAAATCTCCAGTAAGAAGTCAAAACAAAGGTGAAGAGAATTGCTATTTCCATGAGGCCTATCCATTGCTTCTTTCTCTATTCTCTGTTTTAAAGGCTCAGACTTCTCTTTCAGCCTGTCTCTTTTTGTAAGCAGAAACAATTTTAAGAAAATTCCTGAAGCAAGAATAATAATGCTTGTTGTGAAAAATATGAAAGAAGATAAGATGACCAGATCAGGACAGCAAAAAATCTAGATGACCTCTAGATTGCCAAAAAAGATACTGAAAAATATAATTCTAATAAAGGAGAATATTTATATCAGGGTTAAAATGAGGGGTACTTCTCTGAGCTTGATTGTTTTCCTGCAGATGTTTCATTGCTCAAACTAGGTAACATCATCAGGACTAGTGCTAATGATGTTAGCTTATTTGGGTAAGGAAATCTGCAAGAAAACAATCAAACTCAAAGAGCATCAAGGACCCCTTAAATATAATACTTTTCCTCCTCCTAATGATGGTCCAGATTTTTACAGTTCAGATCCAGTAGTCCTAATGAAGGGACCTATGTAAACTTTTGAAGTAATCTAGGAAATTAAAAACTAGCTGAATACATTTTGCACATATTGATGCCAAAGATTAGGAGGGAGGGGAGAGAGACAGAGATAATGTTAGCTGCTGTAAATACATTGCTTACTCTTCATCTTGAAGCAAAAGTTGTACCCTTCTATGATAGAATACCAGGCAGAGTCCTTAAATCACAAAGTCTGATAAGCAGCTATATATGAGACCAAGCATTCCTTAGAAATAAGTAATGTGAACCTTTTTTTTAAAGTAAAACTATTGTGTGTGATCTGGTTCATATATATCTTAATGGGATATGCTTGTTTTTGGTTTATTATCCAGACACTGCGATTTATAAAATGCAGTTAAGCTGATGCTGGGGCTAAATCAGCTTGTTGGAGCTCATTTGGTGAAATGTGATAAGGCAAAGTGCCTAGAAACCAGTCTCTGGGCAGGTGGGAATAAGATTCAGGACTATAGTGGAGGTATGATCTCTGGGGGGCATGTTTCTGCTGTTAACAGCTTCCAGGGCAATTGGAAGAAAGAGTCAACAGTGAAGGATAAAGTGCTTTGCTATGGTTTCTGTCTGAATTCCTGCCCTCCAATCCCATGGTCATTACTGCTTTGTTTAAATAAAAATATGGTAAAGAGGAGAATCACAGGATTTAATTTGACCCCAAATTCTAGACTTGGTTATCTTGGTTTCCTGTGGGAATATTTTTTCCAAGTCTCTTGCTCTAATTCCGTGATGGTGAACCTATGGCATGCGTGCCACAGGTAGCACACAGAGCCATTTGTGCTGGCATGCAAGCTGCAGGCAAACTTATCTCACTGTGTATGTGCATGCCTCACAGCTGGTTTTTGGTAGGTTTGAGGCATTTTTCAGCTTCCCAAAGGCTTGAGGAAGGCTTCTGCAGGCTTTGCAGGCCGAAAACTAGCCCTGTTTCGTCACGTCCTGTTTTTCAGAAAATACCGGAAGTGACTAAACGGGGCTAGTTTTTGGCCTGCAAAGCCTGTGGAACTTTCTTCAAGACTTTGGGAAGCCCAAAAAGACCTAAAACCTGCTGAAAATCAGTTGTGAGGCGCAGGGTAGGTAAGGGGGTGGTGGTGGGTGGGTAGGTAGGTGGGGATTACACACGCATGCATAGGGGGCATGGCATTCTGCATAAGCACACATACAATTTTTGGCACAGGAACCCAAAAAGATTAGCCAATTGATATTTAATCATTTCATTTTCAGGCTGAACATCCATCATTTCATCTGCATTGACACTGTGGTGTTCCTTAGCCCAATGTATGGAACTAATCTGAATCTCTCTTCATTTGCCCATATTATTCTTGATTACTTATATTCTTTACTGGGGGTTTGGTTCCACCAGGAGAAGAAATTATTTCTGGAAGTTATTGTGCATAAAAGAATCATGACTTCTTGTTTTGGAAGTATTCTGGCTCCCGCTTGTAATATTATGCATTCTTGAGCAGTCCTCACCTGCTTAATATACCACATTGCTGTATGAAGTAACTGCTTTGTAATTTCATAGTAAGCCAGAAGGATCCCTAATAAATAGACTAGTGCTATGCTGGCAGAAGACCAGGCTTCAAGAATCTCTTGTGAATTCCCTGGAAGAGAGCTTGAAAAAACATTTACTTAAACTTCTCCTGTTTCCATCTGACTTTTACCGTTCTTAGTTGAACTTTAAGCAAAGATGTCTATGGAGATTCTCAGTATGGACTGTCTCCCCCGCCTGCCCCCGCCCCCTTTTTTTAAAAAAAGGGTAGATTGTGAAAAACACTTCTGATAGAAGGCAATCCAGCACAGGCATATTTCATCTGAAACACAAGGCTTAAAGCTTGCACCTCTTCCACTCAAGGATATCAACAGCATAATCTGTGGTTAAAAAAAAGTTCACACTAATAAAATCCAAGGTGCTGGTTATCATCTATAAAGCATGTCAACGCTTGGGGTCAGTTTACCAAAGGATCCATCTTCTCCCAGTTTTTTGTACCCATCCACTCCTCTCTGGCAAGATGTGTGTGTTACTAGTCCCATCAGCCAAGGAACATTGGCTTGCAAAATTTAAGAGACCTGCATTCTTGGTTGTAGCTCCTCCCCTCAGGAAAAATTCTTTGTTCAAATATCAGGATGAGCCAGAGGTGGTAACCAGCAGGTTCTGACCAGTTCTGGAGAACCGGTAGCGGAAATTTTTAGTACTTCGGAGAACCAGCTAATACCATCTCTCACTGGCCCCGTCCCCATCTATTCTCTGCCTCCTGAGTCCCAGCTGATCGGCTGGGTCTTCTTTTGTTGCCCTGCACAGGAGAACGGAGCTGGAAAGCAGGTTAGTGGGGTGTGAAGGGAATGGGATTTTGCAGTAAACTTCCCCCAGGAGTGGGGAGGGAATGGAGATTTTGCAGTATCCTTCCCCTGCGATGTCTACCAAGCCATGCCCACAGAACTGGTTATAAAAAAAAATTGAATCCCACCACTGTCCTGACCCTGTTGGCCTTTTGCATAGCCTGTGTCCATGTACCTGGACTTGGGACACTGTAAAACTAGATCTAAATCAGCATACATAAAAGTAAAGCAAGCACAAGATTGATTTCCTCATTTTGCAAAAACAGTAAGACTTCAAATTCCAACATACAGCATGATTAAATTTGAGGTTCTCTGGACTACAAGGCTCTGATCATCACTGGCTGTAGAAGATTAGCCCCAGAACATCTCAGCAACCCAGACAGAATAAGTGCTTGAACATCTCCCACCAGCTGTCTGTTCACATGAGCAGTGTAATGCCAAAGTTTATGGATAAGACTAAGTCTAGTTTACAGCACTAATTGCTATGACATTACACTTCTCACATGAATAGATCATGTGCCCAGGCTTTTTTTTTTTTCATTAGTTGTAAAATGGAAACTGAAAGCATAACTTGCTCCTGAAAGTTGTTGCATACAAACTTTTTATTTTTATTTTTTTTATATGGTTTGTCAATTGCTTACAAGATAATAGGTAATAAGATAATAACAAAAAAACATAGTTATGAATACATGGATACATATAAGAAAAGTAAAAAGAATCAATAGGACAGGGACTGTAGGCACGTTAGTGTACTTATGCACGCCCCCTACAGACCTCTTAGGAAAGGGATGAGGTCAATAGTAGACAGTCTAAGGTTAAAGTTT
>BHFT01015237.1:0-18885 GCA_004320025.1 Laticauda laticaudata | reverse complement strand
CACACACACACACACACACACACACACACACACATACATACAGCAAAAGAGAGTCCCTTTAGAACAGAGTACATGAAGAATCAAAAGTGCAGGCTGAGCCTTCCCAGACAGCTGCTTGTTGCCTTGAATGCCAATTCCCAGGAATAAGCAAAAACATCCCAAAAGGCTTCACAAGGATTCTTCACTGCAGGTTGCAAAGCCCTTCCCCAGGTGTGTTCTTTTTTTTATTTTCTTTTTCTCTTTGCATTTATAGGGCCTCTGCTTTATCACTGCTTATTGATTACCTGATCTATGTAATTACAATCAGAACAGCTGGGATTTCAAGCCTGATTGACTTCAAATTAGAAATCCATGGCTTTTGTTGGACCAAACTATGACGGCTGAATGTTTTTGTGCCTGGCTTTCTTGTTTACTTTTCTTTTTGTGGAAATATTTTTCAGAACCCAAGTATTTGACCAGAGCAAAGTGATTCCCACACTACCCTTCATAGTCTAGGGCAGAGGTGGCATTCAGCAGGTTCTGACCGGTTCTGCAGATCTGGTTGCAGAAATTTTGAGTGGTTTGGAGAATCATCAAATCCCACCTCTGACTGGCCCCACCCCCATCTATTCTCTACCTCTCGAGTCCCAGCTGATCGGCTGGGTCTTTTTTGGTTGCCCTGCACAGGAGAATGGAGCTGGAAAGCAGGTTAGTGGGGTGGGGAGAGAATTGAGATTTTGCAGTAACCTTCCCCTGCCATGCCCACAAAACCACACCCACAAAGCCATGTCCACAAAGTCATGCCTACAGAACTGATAGTAAAAAAAATTAAATCCCACCACTGGTCTGGGGCTGAGAAGTGTTTTGCACATGTGATATACTTAGGGGGTCATGTATGATTCTGAGTCAGGCTCTGCACACATTACAGACCCCCCTCATTCATCTTCTGTGATAACAACACAAAGCTTACAATTTTTTTTTTTTTTGCAACATGCTAATTTTGGAAGGCATAGCACAAGATGTTGGGTGGATGCTTGGAGAGTCTGGGCTTTGCACTGGTGGACAATCCAGCAAGGTCAGGCAGACACTGAAGATATGTGCAGGAGCTGATCAAAGGTGTCTTTCCTGGATCTAGGGCAAGTTTATGAGTTATTCATAGGTGTATAAAACAAGCAATGTTTTCAGTATCATTTTGTAAGATTCCTGACAAATTTACACCCCCAATTGGGACTGGGATTGTCATCAAAATTCAATGCAATCACAAAATGTGGCATCACATGACCACAGCAATTTATGACAGCAATCACAGCACTGCTTGTTGTGGTCGACACCTGAAAATTGCAGGTCATTGAGTGAATACTTATTACAGTCCAAGCCAGCTCCAAGCTTCAGTAAAATAGAACATAGGACATAGAATCCTAGGGCTGGAAGAGACCTTAGAGGACTTCTAGTCCAACTCCCTGCTTGAGGCAAGAGCCTTATACCACCCTAGTCAAATGGTTTTTGAAACCCTGCAGTGATGAAGCACCTACAACTCTGGGAGGCAAGCTAAGAGGCTCCCTCAATTACCCCAACAACTCTGCCCTTCAGCCACCATGCCCTTTGCCTTGCAGGGTGGCAACCAGCCCCAGAACCGCTTGGCTCTAGTCTAGGGCCATGCCGCAGGAAGCCACGGCCATTCCAGCACATCCACAGCTGCCCTTACCATCTTGCACTCTGCCACCCAGCTGACCAACCCCATTTTCTTGCTGTTACTGCTGACAAGGCAAGCTCAGCCTGACCCTTTGCAACAAGAAACCCCTTTGTGTGAAGTTGACAAAATGCAGCCAGCCCAGGCCAGGCTGGCAAAAGCAAGCAGCGAACGCCAGGCCCTTCACATGGCACTGCTGGGCTGGCCTGTTGTGGGGCATGCATAATCCAGGTTGCAGGGACTGCCGGCACTAGAGACTGTGGAGCATGGGAAAGAGTGTGGCTCCTCATGGAAGCAGACAGCAGAGGAGCCACTTGTCTTTGTATGTGGGCCCCTAAGCTCCTCTCCCTGTCTCTGCTGCAGTGGGAGGGTGAGTGACAGGAGAAAGGGCTTCTCTACCTGTTGAAACTTGAAGGCTGAAGGTCACTAGAGAGAGGGCTGCAGCCATGCGACACTTCAAATCAAGGATCCCACTTCCATCCATGAGGATGTCAACTTTTTCCTCTGTCAAATACTATTTTCAATTGTCAAATTGAATGGAAATTGTTTTCTTTAGAAAGGAAGAATTTCTCAGAGTGGGCACTAATTAGTTTACTTTATTGTCATTGCACAACGAAATCAAACACCATCTTCAGTGCACATCATGACCATGAAAATAAACACAAACACACATCCTTCACATTCTATATATTGAATTGAAAACCCCCTATATCGCATTAATATTGCACTATATAGCAGAATTCAAAAGAGCTACTGCCCTGGGATAGAAGCTGTTTTTCAGCCCATTTATCCTTGTTTTTATTAAGTAATTCTTATTTTTTAATTCTCCTTGGGCATCATAATTACATGGCAAAGGAAATCTGCAGGGATACCTAATGGAAATCCAGATAAAGCAAAATAGATGAAATTATGACTAGGACTATTGTTGGTTCAGATACCCAGATTGGAAGGAAAGTTCTGGTTGTATCATTAGACTGGAAGCATTTTTTTCCCCACACTGGTTTAGAAAATCAAACCCATTCAATTTTCCCAGCAACAGATGAAATCAACAATCATCTCTGACCCAGATTCACCGGCAACAAATGCTTGACTTTACTTGGCAATTTCCTTCAAGGCTCCTGTCCCCCACCCCCTACCGCCACCAATACTCCCTATCCTGTATTTTTCTTGCAGAAGCAAATCCAAAGATATCAGCTAATTGATCACAGGAGGCTGAGAGGGCAAATCTAAGCAATATTTTTTTGTCTGGGTGGCTTCCAGCCTTTGCCTTAACATCTGAAAGAGACCTGGCAGTTGGCGGGGAAGAGAGCAACCGTCCCACTTTTCTTTCTGTAAAGGTAGCAAAAGAAAGCGCTAGATTGGCTGTGGGTGAGGCAGGAGGAGGGGAAGTAATGCTTTCCCGTCTCTCTTTTAAATAGGTTTCTCAGTTAAAAGCCGCTCCCGACTGCAGATTAGTGCCTGGCTCTATAGGTTTTCCAGAGATAAGGCCTGGGGATTGATTTCAATTACCAAAGTGGATAAATGGAGGCACTCGCATCACCTCCTCCTCCTCCTCTTCGTCCTCATCCTCCTTGAGGAGAGGATTAACCCTCTGGAGGCTAGCACCAAAAAAAAAAAAAAGGCAGGCCTCTCCCTTGAAAGGCCCTCCCTTGCTCTCTCTTTGCCTCCTTTCCCCAGTCAGCAAAGGCGAGAGTAGCAATGTTGGCACAATCTTCAGAGGGTTTAAATCCCTGAGGAGAGAATCAGGAAACTGTGAGAGGTTTACAAGGAGCTCCAGGGATCTCCTGAGGGATGAAAGGGCTGAGCCGAAGCCCTGGTGAAGCTTGGGCCAAGCTCAAGCAGCTGAAAGGACTAGGCCAAGGGGGCCTTTCAAGACCACACACACACACAGACACACACCCCTCAACTTCATGGGTTCCTTCTCTTCCATTAGAAAGGAACAAGGGAGAGGGTCTGGAGCAGGGGTGAAATTCAACCACCTCAGTCCACCTCAGGAAAGAGGATTTGCATTGGTAAAAATCACCCCTGGTTACTCCAGGTTGCTATTACTATTATACCAAGCCACGCCCACAGCCATGCCTACAGAGCCAGGAGGGAAAATTTTTGAATTTCACTCCTGGTCTGGAGCAGTCATGGTATTCTACTGGTTTGGCCCAGTTCTGGTGTACCGATAGTGCCAAAGATCAGTGGAGACCTAACCAGTTCTATCTGAGGAGCTGCTGGAGCTGCTGTTGGGCCCACCTGCCTACCCAGCCTCCCACACTGACCTTTATTCCCTGCCGTCTATCCCGGTGCTTGCAGTCTCCTCATTTGTTCAAGGGGTGTCTCCTCCCTTTGGAGCATGTGGACCTCGCTACCCCCAAGGAATGATGTGGCCTTCCTCCAGTCCTGGGACACCTCTTCCCACCTCCACTTTCCCCGTGGGAAAGCACCAAGAACTGTTATTGCTCCTGCCGCTTCTGCAGGATCCGCAATATACTCCAGGCTGTGTTTTCTGACAATGGCATGACTGCAAAACCCTTGGCAGGGCTCTCTGCTGGTTAATAAACCACCTGAAATACATATTTTTCTGCAAGAGAATGGAGTGGGCAGCATGCAAGAGGCACAATTGTAAAGAGAAATCATAGCTTGCTCAGAAGATTGGCTAGGAAATTAATTTCCCAGTGGCAGGAAGAACATGGTTTGGTGGTGACGGGCATGTCAAATGCCAAGGACAATATGCTGATCAAATCACATTCAAGATCCAGAGAAAATGAATTCTATGAAAACATGAAGAGCATTTTGTTCAGGGATAAGCCAGGAATCTTTGCTGCTTGACAAAGATGTTCAGATGTTAAGATTTGCACTTTGCTTCTGCAAACTATAAGTAATTAAACTATACAAAGCAGTTGCAATATCAAAATGCCTCCCAAATACTGTCATATTGTGTTTCTTAAAAGAAGATTAGCCAATTACTTTCTCTTTTTCTTTTGAAAACTTATTTATAATTAATTCTATATTTCTCTATATTTCAATATCTGACCCGGGATGTATAATTTACAACCAAAATCCTCCCCCACTTGTCAAGCACTACCAATTCTTATAAATTTAAGTTAAAAGTTAATCTCAGTAGTTTAAGACTGAAATGGGCGGAGTTTAAGAAAATCAATATTTTTTTGAACCTCAACCTCTTTCTTTGCCATCCTATTCTGTTCATTCATGCTCCACAAAGTTCACATATAGCCCATCCAAATTGTATGCCCAGAGTTTAACAAGGCCAAAATATGAAACTAGAAATGATAGGATGGGATGAATATTAACAAGGAGAGGTGATATTCTGGCACAAGACCATACTCCAATTACAGATTCATAACAGATTACATGTAGTCCTCAACTTATGACCATAAGTGAACCCAATATTTCTATTGCAAAGCAACGGATTTGTTAAATGTGTTGTGCCCTGTTTTATGACTCTTTTTGCCACAGTTGTTAAATGAATAACTGTGGTTGGTATGTGAATTGTGATTGTTAAGTTATTCTGGCTTCCTCCATTAACTTTGCTGGTTGGAAGCCAGCTGGGAAAGTTACGTCTCATGATCATATTGACCCCAGGATACAACAGCTGTCATAAATACATGCTAGTTGCCAAGTACCCAAATATTGACGTGACTATGGGGATGCAGCGAGGGTTGTAAGTGTGGTCATCAGTCCCTTTTTCCAGTGCTGTTGTAACTTCAAATGGTTGAAGTTACAACAAATGATTGTAAGTTGATTACTACCTGTAATCTGAGCTCCGTTTTAAAGGTCTTCCAGAGGCCAGGCCTTTGCTTGAGAAGATCCAGAAAGCTAAAGCCTGAAAAGGGAAGTATTCCAACTGGGTGCCTCCCCAATAGCAAGACCCACGTAGTAAATTGAAATTGTATGTAATAAAGAAAGCAGTGTTCAAAGTTGACTGTTATACGAGGTAAACTATTTGTAAAAATTAAGTTCATTGGGCAATGTAAGAGATAACACTGTTGAATTTAAAGAAAAATATGGCACATATGCACTTCAGAGTTATCTTTAAAAAAAAGAAGCAGCTACATTCAATGTCAGTGCTTCCTTTGCTGATTGAACCATCCGCTTAGCCTTCCCATTGCTCGCAGGATAAAAAGGTGCAATCAGGGCATGACTTACCAGGAACAGCTTGAACTGGCTTGATGTAAGCTGTGGCCTGTTGTCCGAAATGAGGACGTATGGCAGTCCGTGGGTTGCAAGCAGCCTTTTAAGGACCTTGATCCTGGTGTTGAAGGTGGTCGATATCATGAGTACCACTTCCAGTCATTTTGAGTAGGCATCCACACCATAAAAGTCTGTCCATGGAAAGGCACCACAAAGTCAATATTCACCCTCGACCAAAGTGTCTTGGGAGCTTCCCACTCGTGTGCTGCAGCAGACAGGGGAAGCTGCCTTCACTCTTGCCAAGGCTGACAAGATGTGACCCAATCAGCGATGGCCTTGTCTAAGTTGGGCCACCAGACATAACTGCGGGTGAGTGCCTTCATCTGCATGATGCCTGGAGACCCTACATGAAGAATTTCCAAAATTGGCCGCCACAGCCTCTGGAGCACCATCACACGACTCCCCAGAGTAGCCAGCCCTGTTGAGTGGACAACTCATGTTGCTGAGTGTGGAAGGCAAGGAACTCTATGCTGACTGGCCCCTTTGGCCACTCCCTCCATACCCAATTGAGCATTTGGGCAATGACATGGTTCTTGGCAGAGTGTGCAGCGATCTCCAGTGCCATAATGGGATCAGATGGCAGTCGTCAATTAACAAAACCGATGATGCTGGAGCTGGATCCTCCACAACAATCTGAAGCAGGCATCAGCTGAGGGGGTCAGTGTGGCTTAGTGTCTTATCCGGCCGATGCAAGAGGCAGTAGCTGTATGCAGCTAGGAATACAGTCCAGAGTAGTATGCGAGGGGACAAAACTTTTAGCGTTTGGTGGTCTCTGGCGAGAAGGCCCAGTAGCAGCTTGTGATCAGTCACAAGGTCAAACGGTTTGCCATAGAGATATTCATAGAAGCATTTGACTCCTGTGTCCACAGCCAAAGCTTCCTTGTCCAGCTGGCTGTAGTTTTGTTCAGTTGATAACAAGATCCATGAAAAGAAAGTGAATGGGGTCTCTCTTCCATCTGGAAATCGGTGGCTTAAAATGGTGCCAACATTGAATGGAGAGGCATCGCAGGTGAGAACCAAGGGAAGATTCTCATTGTATTGCACCAGGACACTGTTGGAAGATAGTAGGTCTCTGACGGCAGAGAAGGCAGCAGCTTCTTTTAAGCCTGAGGACCAAGACATCTTGTCGAGTAAGTGATGGAGAAGCTCAGCTATGGAAGCTTTGTGTGGCAAGAAGACACTGTAGAAATTTAGAAGTCCCAAGAATGCCTGGAGTTCAGCCTTGTTTTTGGGTGTGGGAAGCACACACTCACTGAACCGATTGTTATGCTGGCACCCCTGCCTCCCCATACTTCAAGCATTCTTGGCATGGAAAGGAACCCTCCCCAATCTTTGCATTCTCCAAAATAGCTTATTTACAGGAGGGACAGATACCCAGGAGGTGGGCACACTGAGGCACAGAGGAGGCTTTGCCACCACATTAGACTAAAACTGCAGAGGAATGTGAGCAGTGATTCTCAATGCAGAAGAGGTCAGAAATTCACAAGCACCTTTGCTCTGTATCAAAGGTGGGGAGCTATGGTCCTTTTATGACTTGTGGACTTTAACTCCCAGAGTTCCTGAGTGCTGAATTCCATACTGGCTTAGGAATTCTGGGAGTTGAAGTACACAAATCATAAAAAGGCCATAGTTCCCTGCCCCTGCTATGGAGGCAGCAACATTCAGAAGCAGAATCCAAACTCCAGGGAGGGTTTCAAATTAGGTCCCCTCCCACTTGGCAAGTTCAGAGAAGGGACATCCTAAAAAAATCCTGTCCAGGAATTCCACATCCCAGATTCAGGTCCAGATTTGGACCTTTCCCATGTTACATGATTTTCTAAAAATAGATTTCATAGGGACCAATAATTCTATTCCTCCTCCCAAATAAGCACTCTTTAAATGAAAATAGCACTTGCAAACGTTTTAATCTGACTTTTTATGAGATTTACAATGACAATTCCTGGCCTTTTCTCAGTGCAATTTTTGTTCCACCTTCAGTGCAAGATGAAAACTCCAGCCAGAGCTCGCCTCTTGCAGCTCTTATACATGGGAGTTCATAAATTATGCCAGTAGCAAAGCTCTTTAGGTTGCCTGACAATTAAGTAATGTTCTGATAACACTCTTCTTTGTTTCCATTAAATGAAAATGTCTTTATTTTCTCTGAAAAGGCATATTTCTTAACAATAAGATTCACCCGGTTCCCAAAGCTCAGTTAATTAAATCTTCCCCAAGCAAACTGTTACAGGCAAGCAAGGGAGACAGCTTCCCTTTCGTCGCGCAGACAACAGAACTGGGCTGCAGCCAATGCTAAGCTGCTTTGATCCTTTCTTACAGCAACAGTCCCATCATTCTGCAAAACTCTGGGCATAAACTCCCAAATTAACATCACTCAGCAACATTAGCCTCCAGCCAAAGATGCTGCTTATCAGTTACAAATGTCCACTATTTAATTAAAAAATGTATTTTTGTGAGCAACAATGCTCTGAATCTCTCCTCTGCTTTTTTTTTTTTTTTCCAGCTTTGCCAAATTACTCTCTGNTTTTTTTTTTTTTTTCCAGCTTTGCCAAATTACTCTCTGGTTAAATTGTGGCAATCTATTGCAAAGTATACCCCTTCCCTTTTCACCACTGTATACAGAACAGAACAAAATAACAAAGTTGGAAGGGACCTTGGAGGTTCTCTAGCCCAACCCCCTGCTCAAGCAGGGCACCCTAGACCATTCCTGACAAGTGGCTATCCAGTCTCTTCTTAAACGACCCCAGTTTTCAGGCACCCACAACTTCTGCAGGGAAGCTGTTCCATTGGTTCATTGTTCTCAGTGTCAGGAAGTGTCAGGAACACTGCTATCCTGATGCTACTGGTCCTTCTTTTCATTAGACTAGACCAGTGGTGGGATTCAATTTTTTTTTACTACCGGTTCTGTGGGCATGGCTTGGTGGGCATGGCAGGGGAAGGGTACTGTAAAATCCCCATTCCCTCCCCTCCCCACACTAACCTGCTTTCCAGCTCTGTTCTCCTGTGCAGGGCAATCAAAGAAGACCCAGCTGCTCAGCTGGGACTCAATGGGAGACAGAGAATAGATGGGGCCGGGGCCAGTTAGAGGTGGGATTTGCCGCTTCTCTGAACTACTCAAAATTTCTGCTACCGGTTCTCCGGTACTGGTCTGAACCTACTGAATACCACCTCTGGACTAGACATACCCAATTCCTGCAACCATTCTTCATATATTTTAGCCTCTAGTCCCTTAATCATCTTTATGCTCTTCACTGTAGTCTTTCCAGAGTCTCAACATATTTTCTATAACACAAATATGATAATGTGATGGAGGCTATAAAATGTGCAAAGAGCAGAGGGGTAATGTCTCTAAAAGCTTTGTTTTGTGCTTGGGTGGCTCCAGCCCAGAGCTCTGCATGGCACTTTCAGCATTCCTTTTTGCTAAGTTAAGAAGATGCTTCAAAGGTCCTTCTCCCCAGTCCTGCCATTTATCTTCTCTTTGCAAGGCTTCAGGCATTCTCATCAGGTGCCTGAGGATTGGGGGGTAGGAAGGAGAGAGGGCCTAATAAGAAAAGAAGACATGATGCTCTGGTCCTGGCTGATTCACGCTAATGATTTATAAGGTATGTCCTGCAGCCATCACCTTGGCAATATTTCACTAATGAAGGAGTCTGGCTTTACATGGACTCAGCACTGGCTGCACAATATTCTAATACTGTTTAAATCCGAGACGAGAAATGGTCCCAGGCAAACATCAGCCTAAAGGCTTTGGGTTTCCCCATTCCGCATTTGCACCAGTTTCTGCAGAACTTCCCAAATATTTGCTGACTCACTGAACAGATAGTCTGACTTGGTCTTGCTTTTTCTTAGAGACACACCAATCACAAGTTAGGCTAATCGTACCCTTTCCACAAAGGCTCAGTGGTGGTGTGTTTGTGTGTGTGTGTATGTGTGTTTTCCCACAAAAGGTGCAGAGATGAGATAAGGCTTGGAATTGGACAGCTCACAGCCAATAGCTCCGAGTTGCCAGGATCCAGGCTCTGTCTGTACTCCTCAAATGGCTGTTGCTGCAAGATAACCTAGCACTGCGATATTCGGTTTTTGGGGGGGGAGAAAACAAGGGGGAAGTAGGTAAAGGACAAAGGATGTATACAAATCTTCCCCTTGGAGAATGAAGATTTCTCAGTCAACAGCCATGAATAAGGAATGAGCAGAGTAGGGAGACAATCCCATTTGATCACTTCACTTGGGATGAAATGGGCCTGAAACTTATCCAACTCCTCCTCTCTAAAATTAGAAAGACATCAAATTTCAAATTTCAGCCTTTTCCTAAGACATGACACTGAGTGCCTTGGGTCTCTGGCTCAAGCAGGGGATTGGGCTTCAAAACCTCCAAGGATTTCTAGCCCTGTTCTATGTTTTATCAGAATCCATACATTTTAATGTTGTAAGCCATGCAATAATGGCTTCCAAAGTCCATGTTTCTTCTTTATATCAGCCATATTTACAGCAATTGTCATTCATGGTAACAATGACACTAACTGTGAGCAAAAGAACATGACCTCTGGAAAAGGCACTGGACAGGAGGCAGACAAAATGTGCATATTGGGAAAAATTAAACTATAATGTTTCACCTGATGCTAAGATGGCTGGCATGTAAATTAAAAAAATAATTTTGGATGGATATATATGTATATATGTTTTCTTAAGTTTTCGTGGGTACTTACATGTATGCTGTTCAGCTTCATTCAGGTATTATCCCACGTCATTGTAGTTGTAGTCTGATTCACAGACGAACAGAAGCCTGATGATGTTCAGCAGAATCTCATCTGCCATCATCAGGCTTCTGAATGGAAGTGTGTCTCACAGTTCCTCTGTTTCAAATTGGGCTCGGTCTATTTGATGGCTATTAACCTGGGTCTGTGTTCATTCGATTGGAGTTTGATTGATTGGTGTTTTGGTATCTTTTCTGTCTGTTTGGTGGCTTTGATTTGGGGCAGCACTCTGTCTTGTGTGGAGGCTGGTTCATGCTGCTTGCTTCGTGTGAAAGGAACGCTGCTCTTCATCAGCAAGCTGGGTTCACCTGGGTGCTGGGTGGGGGGTGTTTTGAGTTGGAGGGCATCAGAGGAAGTTCTGTCTGTGCTCAGGTCTGTTGGGGTGTTTGAGTTTGAAGGCATCAGAGGAGTCTGTCTGGCTCAGGTGTTTGTCTGTTTTGTGGTGGGAGTCTCATCAGTTTGAGAGTGCAGGCTCCAATGATTGACAGTCTGACTGGGATCATCTCTTCTATTTCATGCATGTCAGGTCTTTTTTCAATCTCTATGCGTTCTCTGATTGATTCTCTATGGCATTCTCTGATGATTCCAACACAAGAAAGAGTTGCTGCAAGCCAATCAAAGCCACAAAACCAGAACAGAAGAAACCAGAAAACCAATCAAGTCAACTCCAAGTCCAATGAACACAGACCCAGGTTAATCAAGCCAATCCAGAAATGACCAGCTCAAAGTTGAAACCGAGGACTGTGAGACAACTTTCCATTCAGAAGACGCTGATGATGGCAGATGAGATCTCGCTGATACTTGGCTACAATTAAACAGAACTAAATGAGCGACAACTTTTAAGCAGAACTACAAGACTGTGATAATAGCGAAGAAGCTAAACGAGACACATATATATATATATATATTATATATATATATAATTATATATATATATATATATATTAATATATATATATATGTTGTGGTTTTTTTGTTTTTTTTTTCGCTTCGCGAGGTTACTTACATTTGTGCATGTTTAGCTTACCTCGGGTAATCTCACGTCATTAGTAGTGCTCTGTTGAAAGTTGTAGTCATTGTAGTTCTGTTAAAGTGTTGTAGCAAGTTTCAGCAGAACTCTATGCTGCCAGTAAATCTGCATTGCCATTATTCAGCTTCTGTGCTGTGTTCGTCTGAGTCAGACTTTTAGTTGCTTCTCAGATGTAAACATGGAGCCGAAGACACAAGCCTTGAAAGATGACGGATGAGATTATTGAAATGATCGCCAGGGTACTTC
Organism: Laticauda laticaudata; assembly: GCA_004320025.1. NCBI lineage: Eukaryota > Metazoa > Chordata > Lepidosauria > Squamata > Elapidae > Laticauda > Laticauda laticaudata. The sequence goes on along the minus strand of BHFT01015237.1, from coordinate 6,992 downwards.
CATTTTTAGTTGTGGAGAAAAACCCGAATAACGAAAGATCAATATATTGATATTATCGCTTCTAGATGTCTTATGTTACAAAAAAGTCCAATGGCTCCTAGGACACACCAGTATTACCAGAAGAAAACACATACAAACCGCTATCTTACATGCACTCTCACACCACGACCCAGCACAGATCACATTCCACAGGCAAGACTCATTCCAGACCAAAAGCTTAGCCAATGAACAACACTTAAAAACCGAACTACAGCACTCGGTCACAAATGAACTTAAGCAATGGATTCCCAAAAAGAGAGATTACCTCACCTAATCTCAATAAACGAAACCCCAACCAAAGCCCAAGACAGAGAACAAAGAAATGGCAAAGCCCTCCCCCATGATATTGAAAGGCAACTACAGACAAAATAGCAAGATCTCCACAAACACAACACTAAAACAGCATTCTGGCACAAACAGAAAAATATCCCATCCTAAGAAACCATAAGAACAAAATCGAAATTAGAAAACCAAGAGGTCTACAAAATCTCTGCACACTGCCGCAACATGACCATAGACAAACTAACAGGAAGAATTAGTGCACGCAGTTGAAAACCAAGAATCAATAAAAAAAGAAGAAATGACTCTTCCCTGTTCCAACACTCAAAGCCACAGGAATAAATTACTTTAAAAAATACCAGAATATCGTCAAAACTGAACACTTCAACAACAGATAAATCAGAGAGAAGCATAGAGATAGAAAAACGCCCGACACAGCATGAATATATACGAGATGATACTCCCGCCCCTACAACACCATTTGGAAACCCTGCCCTCGATTTAACAAACGAAGTACTAACATTGAAAAGAATGACACCAGACCACTATTCCACGAGTCGCCAACAAAGATGACTCACCACATTTCATGTAGGGAAACAAAGACTCAACCCAGCCATGAAGATTGCGGCGACGACCACGAACCAAAGTAATAGAACAGATACAAAGTTCACCAGCTCAAAATCCCAGCAATAAGACTAACTGAGCACAACAAGCCCCCACCTAAACAGAACACACCCCAGCCAATCAGACAAGCCAACCCACCTACAAGCAGAACACAGCCAACACCAACCAATCAAGTACACCCCACTAGCAGTTTAAAAGAAGAAGCAGCTGCAAGCTCACATTACTCTGAGAAGCACAGAGCTGAAGAAACAAGCCTGAGATGATTTACCGCGGGGAAAACCCGAATAACCCAAAATCACAATACAAATACCCGACGAAAACCTCAGAAAACAAACAATATAATATATTATATAATATATATATATATATGTTTTTAAGCTCTCGCGGGTACTACATTTGTGCTGTTTAGCTTCTCTCGGGTAGTATCCACTATTGTAGTTTGTGTAAAGTTGTAGTATGTAGTTCTGTTAAAGTTGAGCAAACGTTTCAGCAGAATCTATCTTGCATCAATCAGGCTTTGTATGGAAGCTTCCTTACAGAAGGAAGAACTTCCATAGAGAAGCCTGATGGATGGCAAGAGAGATTGCTGAAATGTGCTGCAACTTTACAGAACTACAGTGCGTGGGATAATACCACGAGAGGGAAGCTAAACAGCACAAATGTAAGTAGCCGACGAGAGTCTTAAAAAAAACAATATTATTATATAATTATATATATTATATATTATATATATTATGATGTGTGTGGTGTGTGTGTGGATGTTGTGTGTGTGTGTGTGTGTGTGTGTGTGTGTATGTGTATGTGTATTGTTGTTGGTATATGTATGATGTAGGTATATTGCTGTGTGTGTTTGTGTGTGTTGTATGTGTGTTAATAATATTATATAGTAATATATGTTTTTTTTAAAGCTTTCGCGGGTACTTACATGATGTGTGCTGTTTAGCTTCCTTCGGGTATTATCCCACGTATTTATATGTGTTAAATGTGTTAGCCAACAGTTTCAGAGAATTCATCGTCATCATCAGGCTTCTTGTATGATTCGTATGGTGGGTCAGGATCTCACAAAGCGGCTTGTTTTAAATTGAGCTAGCCTACTTTGTTTCAGGATGGATTTTTTCTACAGTCCTGATTGGTTGGGAGTCTTCGTCTGTGTTATGGACTTGGAGTTTGTTTGATTGGTGGTTTCTGGTTCTTTCTGTCGTTTTGTGGCTTGATTGGCTGGCAACACTGTGTTCCTGTGTTGAGGCTTTCAGTGCAAGCTTGCTTGCATAAAAGGACAGCTATTATCTATTAGGAAGCTAGGTTTATCTGGGTGTTGGTTGGAGTGTGTATTGAGCTGGAGGTATCAGAGGGGGAGTTTGTTGTTCCAGGTGTTTGCTGGCTTGTGGTGTGGAGATACTTCTATTTGAGAGTGAGAGGCTTCAAGATGATTGACAGTCTGGTGGAATATCTCTTCTATTCTGCTTTCAGGTCTTTTTTCAATCATCTATGGCTTCTTCTGATGAATCTGTGGCTAGGGGTTTTCATAGTGGCTTAGGGATTTGTGCCATTGATAGTGGTGTTATGACCTGGTGGCTTTCATGTGGTGACTAGTGAGGAGGTGTGTTCGCGCTTTTTTACTGCATGTTTTGTGTTCATCCAGACAGGTACTTATTCTTTATTGATCTGTCCAATGTATGTGGCCAGGCATGATGCACAGGGAACTTCGTATATGCCTTGGTTTTCCAGGTCAATTTTATCTTTGTATTTATCTTTGTCAATTATATCAATTTTATAATAATATAAAGTTAATACTGTGACCTGCAACCAGTTGTCACTAGAGACTAAAATCCAGGGAAAGCTTCTTTATGTCCATGGAAGACTTTGGAGAATTTGGAAGCTGGGGGAAATCCATGGAAAGCTGCAAAGATCCAGCACTGGGTGGAACCGACAGAGGAACTGGTGGCAGCTGGGGCTGGCCAAAGCTGGGAAGTATGGAAAGTATTAAATGGGCTGCGATGGGGACAAGACGACCCTCTGAACAAATGGGGCTATCCAATGGCTTCGTGACCTTTGTGATTGTGACGACATGCAGATGACAATACATACGTATCACTGCCCTTTATGTCCCAATCAGTGTACATTGGAGGAGCTCGTGGCAGCATGACAGAATGCAATTAATGTCACTGGTTTCTGGGCCATATCTGTTTAACCTGTACATATTTTAATCTTGCATTTTATATTTTGAATTTTGTATCATATGGTATGCCTTATTTTAATTGTCATGCTTCTGACATGAATAAACAAAAATCAACCTAGCTAAAAAGATGGGGAGGGAGGGAATATGATGAGAAGGGGGGGGGAATAATTCACACTCACACGAGTTAAATAGCAATGTGTCAAAAAAAAAAAAGCACTAATGTGTCTTGAACTTTCAAACTTTTAACATGTGTGTCCGAATCTGAGTCCCAAGGGACAACTCTTCATACAGGGAGTGGAGGCTGCAGGACTGGCAGACAGAGCCAGTCCCCAAAGTGTTCCCATCCCATCTCTGGGTGTTCCCAGTACTATCCTGTTCCTGCTTACTTCAAGGAGGCCTCGCTCTAATGAGGATCAGGGCACCACAATGATTAGCAGGAGGGAGAGAGGAATGTCTCAGTTGATTGTGGAGATGACTTCCAATTCATCTCTGCAGAAAGTACCCCAGAATGAAGGGAAAATACTGATTGCCCATTTTGGGACAGTGACATTTGCTTAATTAGTACATTATTTCTTTTTGCACAACATGAAGCAATGATTTATTTGTCTGTAACTAGTTTCAGAGTTTAGTATTTTGGAGGTAAAAAAAAGTAAATATTTTCTTTGTGTTCACATAACTTTTTACTGTGAAAGATTGGTGGTGTGATTTCTTAATCCCATTTAAACTCATTCATAAGAGCTCTTTGGGACACAGAGTTCCTGAGGCTGGCCCTCAACATCCAGGTTTTTGATGAATCATCTTAAAGAAACCTTGGAGGTCTTCTACACTAACCCTCTACTTGAACAGGAGACTCCACTCTAGGGGTTCCCAACCTAGGCCACGGATCACTACCGGGCCATAAACTATTCGGAATTGGGCTGTATGAGTGATTGGCTGGAATGTGTGCGTGTGCATGCAGCTCAACACACACGAGCAGTGGGCTGGTGGGCACTTATGGGCAAGCATGCTGGCCTGCCCCCATCACTGCTGGAGGCAAGCTGTTCTCATTGTCAAGAAATTTCTCTTTACTTCTAGGTTGCTTCTCTCCTTAATAAATTTCCATCAGTTATTTCTTGAATCATTGTTGTTGCTCTTTGCACTCTTTCTGGACTCAACCAAAATTGGATGAAATATCCAAAGTATGGTGTTACCAAGGCATATAAAACGGTACTAGCATTTCATGTGATTGTGATTCTATCCCTCTGTTAGTGCCTCTTAGGTCTATGCGGCTTTTTTAGCAGCTGCAGCTATTGCAGGCTGATATTTAAGTGGTTGACCATTAGCACTCCTTCTGAATCTTGAGCCTATCTTGTAAAATATTGTTTTTTCCCACCAGCTTGGTTTCGTCTGTAAATTTAATGAGTTCCCTTTTTGCCACCTCATCTAAATCATTTATGAAGATGTTGAAGAGTATTGGGTCTCATACAGAACCTTGGGTTATCCCGTTGCATACATTCTGCCACATAGATGTAGTTCCATTAAGGACTACACATTGAGTGCAGTTAGTCAGCCAGTTATCTAACACACATTTTTCTGCCTTATCATGTAGTAGATTGTAGTCTATTTGGTCAAATGCCTTACTGAAGTAAACTGTATTATGTCCACAGCATTTTGTTGGTCCACTAATTTACTCACTTTGTCAAAGAATATAATAAGGTATGTCTGCATGATCTGTTTTTGACAAGCCCATGTTGTTTTATGGTTATAATTTTGCTTGCTGTATGTGTTCATAGATTCATTGCTTATTTTTTCCACGATCTGCCCTGGTATGGATGCCATTTGATTGGTCTGTAGTTTCCTGGATCCATTTTTTTTTTCTTTTTTGAAGATGGGAATCATGACAACCTTTTTTCAGTCCTCTGGTAGTTCCCTGGTTCCCCAGGATTTTTGAAAGATATGGTTCAATAATTCCATGATCACAATGCCAGCTCCTTCAGAACCCTGAGATGTAATCCACTTGGTCCTGGTGATTTGAACTCACCTAGGGTAGCCAGGTGTTCCTTCACCATTTTTTTTTGCCTATATTGATTTCTTACTCTGCCTTTTACAGTACTGCTTATGTTATGTTGGACTATTTTTTTCCTTTTATGAAAAGACAAATTCAAAGAGTGAATCAAGCAGTTCAGCTTTCTCCGTTGCTTAATCACTTTTTTGCCACGTTCTCCCATTAGTGGATTGATTATGTCCTTGATTTTTTATTTTTTTTACATGTTGAAAGAAGCTTGTTTATTATTTTTGACATTTGTTGCAAAGCCTTAGTTTGTTCTGAGCCTGTTAGGTTCATCAAGAATCTGTTTGAACTCACATTTGTTGAAGGGTTTGTCTCCCAGTTGTTGTCGGGGTAGTCCCCCATTACAATTATGGTGTATTTTCTACAAATGTTGGTTAACTGAGTAGCAAAAACTTCATCTGTTTCTTTTGCTTGGTTGGGTGACCTGTCGTATACCCCCATTCCTTTTTCCTTGTATATAACTGAAATGCATTTGAGAGGCTTTTTATCTTTATTCTGTTGCATTCCTATACAAATATAGTTATTTCTCATATACGGTATAGTCAGGGGTGGGATTCAAAAATTTTAACAACTGGTTCTGCGGGCATGGCTTGGTGGTGATGTGACTGGGTGAACATGGCTTGATGGTCATGTTATTGGCTGGGTGTGGCCAACTCAATATCACTCACATCAAGGCACGCATCTCCTTGCCTGGCCTCTCATGACTGTGGGGAACTGCAACAGTCGTAATGTGTAAAAATGTCAAAGCACTTTTTTCATGCCGGTAACTTTGAAGTGTACTCCACACAACAAAAGTAACAGCAAAGAGGGGAAAAACTCCAGAGAAGTTCCTGAGACAGAGTCTAGTCCTGCCAAGAATGTAATAATGTTAACGGGAGGCAGTTTCTGTAGCAACACCAATGTCTTTCCTTCCTGCCTTCCTTACAGATTAGCCAGTAATTCTTCTAAACAACGTCTACAACTACTAGAATGCTAACAACTAGTTCTACGCCGAATAGGTGCAAAGGGTAGAATCCACCTCTGAGTATAGTGCAACTCCACCTCCTCTTTTATTGGGTCCAGGTTTCTTTAATAGTTTAAATCCCTCTAGATAGTCAACATTTCCCATGATATCCTAACAACGTTTTTAGAAATGCAATTATTCACATCTGCCCTCATATACAAGGTAATTTCATGTTCTCTTTTTAATTCCTCATACTTGGTACTGGTATATGGCATTGAAGTCTTTTGACTGTCCTGTGTTTGGTCACATCCTTCTTTGTGTCCAAGCTCTCTCCCTCTCTTTCTTTCTTTTCTTCCTTCTTCCTTCCTTCCTTCCTTCCTGTCCTTTCTTTCCTTCTAGTTCTTTTCTTTTCTTTCTCTCTCTCTCTCTCTTTCTTTCTTTCTTTCTTTCTTTCTTTCTTTCTTTCTTTCTTTCTTTCTTTCAATCCAGTTGATTGCTCTGAGGTTTGGACTTGTGCTCCAGCGAGTCTCATTTAAAAATGCTTCATATTTACTCTCGGAAATGAATTCTTTAAAACAAATAATGTCCCATTCAAGTTTTTTTCTTTCTAAGTAGTTGCCAAGTCTCAGATGCATTCGCAACTAATTCAGCTTCTTCATTTTCAGCAACTATATTTCAATTTCATCTATGAGATCAAACTTTCTCCTTGTTAGACTTGACTGAGTCAGGAAGTTCTGCCTGTCTTCTCTAATTTCCTCTGCTTTCATGCAGAGGTATTTGTAAAGCCCATGTCACACTGCACAACGGATGCAAAAAGGACACAGCGGACGATCAAAATGTTCCATCCGTTGTTATCCGCTCTCAAAAGGGGCAAAAAT
>BHFT01015236.1:0-14830 GCA_004320025.1 Laticauda laticaudata | reverse complement strand
CTCACTGTCAGAAAATTCCTCCTTATTTCCAGGTTGAATCTCTCCTTGATCAGTTTCCATCCATTATTCCTTGTCTGTCCTTCAGGTGCCTTGGAAAATAGCTTGACCCCCTTCTCCTCTCTGGGGCAGCCCCTCAAATATTAAAAGATGCTATCCTGGTCCTTCTCTTCACTAGATTTAGTCATGCCCAGTTTCTGTAACCATTCATCATATGTTTTAGCCTCCAGTCCCCTAATCATCCTGGTTGCTCTTCTTGGCACTCTTTCTAGAGTCTCAACATCTTTCTGATAGCGTGGTGACCAAAATTGGATGCAATTGATAAGAAAGACAAAAATGTTTGGACTGTGGATGTGGCACTTCCTGGAGAAAATTACTTCCTATCTTATCCTCAGGTGCTTGGAGAATAAATTGACACCCTCTTTTTTGTGACAGTCCCATCTTTTTTATCATGTGGTGACCAAAACTGGATGTAGTACTCTACTGTAGGTGTGGTCTTACTAAGGCTTTATATCACACCTGTTATTTGGGCAATCTGGATACCTGGTGATCTGATAACTTCACATCCATGACTGGGCAACTAGATTCTTTATTTCCTAGCTTCAGTCATGACACCTTGCTCTTTAGACACACTTGAAGGACCTAAAACCTGGGCAGAATTCCATAAAACCGAAGGCATGCGCTAGTATAATTCACTCTCCTATATTCGTACTTTTGAGCGGTTTCAAGCAATGTATGAAAAAGGGATGTGCAGGATCAGCCAGATATTTTTACTGGCAGTTGTGTTAGGTAAGTTTCACCATACTTGTTCAGGTTAAAAAAAAAGCAGAACATCCTCAGAAGTGAGAAACCTTCTGTGGAAAGTCGTGTCTGAGCATCTCCACTCATTCACCCTGGAGATTCTGCAAAGCCAACAGCTCTTCCACTGACCTTGAAATAGTTCAGATCTGTCCCAGCAGTGACGTTATCTCAATGTATGTCAGCTTCCATACATTAAGCCACAAAAAAGAACATTGCCCCGCCATTTTGTTTGACAGCTCATGCTGAGACAGGAATACAAACAAGAATCCCACAGGGTTTTATTTAGCTGTGAACTAAACAGCCAAAATTTATTTATTTATCCCACTTGAAACTCCATGCAGATTCTCCATCATCCAGATCTTGGTTGTTCCAAAGGTACTTCTTTCAACAGGCAACTGGACTTTCTGGTTTTTCTTTGAAGATGTTTCGCTTCTCCTCCAAGAAGCTTCTCTGGTTCTGACTGAATGGTGGAGGATGGAAAGGTTTAGATTCCTTGCAGACAGCTGGTCATTTGCATCCTTTTAGAGAGTCATTGAGGACACTTTAATATAAATCCTTCCATCCTCCACCATTCAGTCAAAACCAAAGAAGCTTCTTGGATGAGAAGCGAAACATCTTCCAGGGAAAACAAAGTCCAATTGCCTTTTGAAATAGAACCTTTGGGGCAGCCGTTTTGAACTCTTAACTTCATAGATTCTGTGGCTTCTCAGAGTTGCCTAATCAGGGAGATGGCCAGCCTATCAATTTAATAAATAAATAAACTCCTCATTTCCTTCTTGTGAGGTATATCTTTTTTTTCCACTCTAAGGGATTTCCAATCAACTATTAAGCAGTCCAACCTCTTTAGTTGCTTTTAACACTAGTTAAAGAATGTTAGATGCAGGACACAGTCATTCCATCAGAAGTGTACATGTAATCTAAATTTGGTACCATTTAAGAAACATTTTAGTGCTTGAAAAGATCTAGTTTCGAGTTCTGTGGATATTAGATGCTCCACATGAAAATGAAGAGAAAAACTGGAAATTCTCTTTTTTTTCAAGGTTCCATTAAACTATGTATAATAATTTCCTGTAAATGCAAACTGATGAGGTATCTGAATGGATTTCTAATCCTGCCAGAAAACAATATTCTTCCCCAAGCATACAATGGAAGACACCACTCTAATCAAATGTAATGCTACTGGAATATTTCCAGCAGAGTTAATAACACAAATAGAATATTTTGTTAGCCAGCATGACCAAATGCTGAGAAGCTTCATTCCAAAATTATTCAGTATAGACTGATCACCTGAGCCATCTAACAGATATTCCATTCCTTCACCTTGTGAAAAGTTTTTCTTTTAAATTCTTATTTTAAGAAGGAATACTTTTTCCACTGATGTTCTCTTTAACTTAACAAGCAATTTCATCTCTTGTATTACCATTTTGAGGGGCCACAGAATAACAGAGTTGGAAGGGACCTTGGAGGTCTGCTAGTCCAATCCCTTGCTTAAGCAGGAAAAACTATACCATTTCAGACAAATCATTGTCCAATCTCTTCTTAAAAGCCTCTAGTGATGAAGCACCACAAAAGCCATTCCATTGGTTTATTGTTCTCACTGTCAGGAAATTCCTCCTAAGTTGCTTCTCTCCTTGATTATTTTCCATCCATTGTTTCTTGACTTGCCTTTGGATGTTTTGGAGAATAATTTGACTCTCTCCTCTTTTGTGGCAGCCCTTCAAATACTGGAAGACTGCTATCATGTCACCCTAGTCCTTCTTCTAGACCCTGCTATAGGGTCTCCTGATTGAGCAGAGGATTGGAGTAGAAGACCTGCAAGGTCCCTTGGAACTAGACATAGTTCCTTCCCTTCTCTAGACTAGCCATGCCCAGTTCCTGCAACCGTTCTTCGTATGTTTTAGCCTCCAGTCCTTTAATCATCTTTCTTGCTCTTCTCTGTGCTCTTCCCAGAGTNATCTTTCTTGCTCTTCTCTGTGCTCTCCCCAGAGTCTTAACATCCTCTTTGTATCATGGTGACCAAAACATGAAATTAAGAAGTGAATATTAAGTCACTAGAAAAGAACGACTCCTTTTTTAGACATTTGATTCTGGTTCTTGGGATCACTTCTCATTTCTGCTATATGCAGTATCCCATCTGATCCTTGTCTGCTCTGGGGCTTGTAGACACTGGACACACAATGATTCAAGGACTCCCAAATGTTACTGATCTATGATGCAAGGCGAAAAACACTGCAGGGTACTTCCAAGTCGCAAACTGCATGGGGACATGGGATCTCCAAGTCTAACAACTGAGAAAATAATGTGCTACAGTAAGATGTGCAACTTGCAGATATGTGAAACTCAGCTCCCACAATTCTCAGCAATGGCTGTGTTGGCTGAGGAATTTTGGAAGCTGAAACCCATCAATCAGGGAATTGATTGATTCAGTCAATTCTCAGTCCAGGCTGAGAATAGTAGGAAGATCTGTGTTGCGTGCACTTCAAGACAGAGTTTGCACTGAAACTCTGAAACCATTTTCATTTTCGGAGGACCAAACTCTATTGTGTTGATAGCATGAATAGGTACCACAAACCAGAACTATAAGTGGATGAATTTAGCCTGTTACATACTCATAAGCTGGAACATGAAGAGCCTTACAGTGTTGTCAAGATTGGGTTGGAAGCAGGGTGGAGCTGCTACCGGTTCCCACCAGTTCAAGAGAACCAGATGTTAATTTTACATTTTCTTCACTGAACTGGTAGTTGCAATGACTGGCTTGCCCTCCCCCCCCCCTCCCAGGAGGTCCCTAAGTGGCTCGTTTTGGATCCCAATAGCAGATGTGCGTGGAACGCTACAATGAGGCAAAAATGGGCCTCCTGGACATTGGGAAGGCTGGAAATGGGCCCAATCTGGCTTTTATCCTCTTGAGGGAGGGCCATTACCTTGCAGCCTTACTCCAGAATCACCCATGCTGTTGTAGCTGCTCTCTCCGACAAGCCAATCCTGTGTGCACACATACTTGCACAGGCTCCTCGGGAACTCCTCATCGCTGCTGCCAGCCCCACAATCTCTGAGCAGCAATCCACTCCCTAATGTCCTGGCCACTCATCTGAGTCCTCTCTTCAACTGTCTGCACCTGCTGCTGCTAACCACAACACAGGTAGTCACGGGCTTACAACAGTTCATTTAGTGACCGCTTCAAAGTCACAACAACTCTGACAATGTGCTTATGATCGTTTTTCAGCCTAGGATGGCAACAACTTCGTTGGTCAAATTCAGATGCTTGGCAACGTGACTAATATGATATGGATGGAGCGGAGGTCCCTTGGTCACGTGATTCCCCTTTTGTGACCTGCTGACAAGCAAGAGTCAATGGAGGACAAGCTGGATTCAGCTTAACAACCATGTGTGCAACTTCAATCACTGCAGTGATTCACTGAACAAGGAAAGTTGCAAAACTGTGGCATCATTCATTTAACAAATATATCACTTAGCAACATACATTTGGAGCTCAATTGTGTCGTAAGTTGAGGGTCACCTGTAATTATCAAGGAATTGGAAATAGAGGACAGTCATGGAGTCCTGGTAGGGGATAGTTTTCTGTAAGTCAAAGTGAAAGATGGAGAAGTTGTAAAATTGGCTTAGTGCTGGACGACATATACAGATGAACAAAATTGGAAGGACCTGTAGGTCATCTAGTCCAACCCCACCCCCACCCAAGCAAGAGACCCTAGAACCATTTCTGACAGATGGCAGTCCAGTCTCTTCTTGAAAGCCTCAGGGATGAAGCTCCCACAACTTCTGAAGCAACATCTGTTCCACAGGTTTAATTGTCTATGCACAATTGTAGCCCAGAACAAGGAACTTGATTCTGAATTCCCATACCCCATAAGAAAAGTTTAAAATGTGGCATCAATGAATGAATACAACGAGAATGAGGAAACAAGATTTCAAGATCCCGTTTATTCTAGAAACAGGATCCTCCACTGCTTTGTGCCATTCGTGCATCTTCACTCTTTGGGAAGTTACCTTAAAATATCTGGAGGCACCTGGAGAGGAAAATCATGAAGTATTTGTAAGATAGCTCACAAGCGCAATATATTATAATTTTTATATATATATAATATATATATAAATAGTATATATATATTATATATATATATATAATATATATATATAATATATATATATTATAATATATATAATATAATATTTATAAATATATATAATAAAATATAAAAATATATATATATAAATTATATTAAAATATATATTTTATATATATATTATAAAATTTTATATATATATAAAAATTTTATATATATATTAAAAAGGGAAATGCCACTCATGCATCAGTCACACAAATCTTCAGAACCGTAAAGCCTACGAAGTTAAATTTGGCCCTTAGGTTCCTCTTGGCTTCAGGTGCTATAAGAAAGGATTTTTCAAAATGGACCCCTCAGAGCTATTTCAAGTATTCTATATTATTATTATTAACAAGCTCTGATGCTAAGGAGTTCTACTCCCCTCCCCACCTGAAAATAAATTCTGTTCCAATGCAAAACACAAGCAGAGGAGAGGTTTCAGTTTCAGTTTTTATTTTACAGCAGCCAACCAGCTTTATACAGAACAGTTGACTAAGCCATCCCAGGCTCCTGGCTTGCCTCCCTTCTTGCTCACCACAGCAATACTGCTTTACTTTCCAAACAGCCCTCAACTCTCTCACACATTTCATGGCAAGGATGCTAGCCAGATGATACCTGATCGGATGTTTTGCTAGGCAGAGGCAGAATTTTTCCCCCTTATTTTCCTCCCCAAAAACTAAGCCCGACCACATATTTTCGTAGCGAAGCATGGGTATCATACTAGTATACTATATTATGGCCCACTCAGTATCTAAAACAAGGAAGGAGAGGAAATAATTAAACAGAAAAGCAAGGTTTCACATCTGTATTCAATCACTGCCCAATATTTCAAAGGTCCTAACAATTTTGTTCCTACAAGGGACTATAAAGGATATGTTTGAGATATGTTTTAGTTAGGGTCTTTGAGGCTGAACAGAGGTTCTTCTACTTCCAGAAGAGGTCTCTTGGGTGCTTCTGCTATGCCAACTAAGCAAACATATTGCTTGCTTCCAAACATCTGACATTAAAGGGGCATGTTGCTTCTCAAAATGGGTCTTGGGTCACCATGAAAATGGATAAAACCAGGAGTGGGATTCTGCCGGTTCAGCCAGTTCGGGCAAACTCCTAGCTCCTAAGATCAGCTGGGAGTGAAAGCGTTCACCTGCCTGCCTGCCCCTGTGCTGTATTGATCAGCTGATCAGTGTGGAAGAGCAGATTGCTGCTCCTCAGGTGTGTTACTCTCCTGAAGTAACATAGCAGGTAAGGATTTTTGCACTGCTGTTCAGGCATNAGAGCAGATTGCTGCTCCTCAGGTGTGTTACTCTCCTGAAGTAACATAGCAGGTAAGGATTTTTGCACTGCTGTTCAGGCATGCATGATTACCAAACCGGTTGTTATCCCGGCAGCATCACAGCCTTGGATAGAACTAGACTGGAAAATCTGTGGGTCACATGTGTCCCCCCATCTGCAGCAATCATATTGCCCTGCAAAATTAGAACATAGCATTCCATCCCAATCTGGGGTTCTTAAACACTTTTGAAGATTAAAAAATGTTTTCCCCCATCTCTGAGATTCTTGGTTTGGTTTGGCCTCCCTGTTTGAAGATCAGGCGCATCTCTCAATCTAGAAGACGTTTCTTATCAATAATGCTTCAGCATGATCATGTCTTCTTTTGAGTGTCTTCTGTTTATAACGTGCTACACCATTCTTCTGGTCCTTGGGATGCTTTGGAGGAGCTGCTAAAAATGGAACTTGGCATCCATGAACATCTGCATCATAAGATCAGGTGGAGATTTACAGTCTTGGCCACATTTCGTGCTTCCGTTTGGAGAGCTTGAATTCTTATGCCTCTGTCAAGTTAAAATTTGTCTCCTTGGAAAGTTACTGGGGGGGGGGGNACTGGGGGGGGGGGGAATATATAACTCAGTGTTAATTTCAATGAAGAGTTAGATGAAAGCCCATTCATAAATATTGCCTGGATGGAGAGACCCGCATTTGCTGGCCTTGAATAACCAGCTCATCCTTTCCACATGCATCCAAAAACAGACGAGAAAAAAAAGAGGACATGTCCTCTCAAATGTTCTGATGGCTGTGCATTAAAAGGTAGACAGACTTGATTACATAATGATAGATGCATCATTGGAAGACCTGGAGGAATAGGTTGGAGACAGCTCATCCTAGATTCTTGCATGGTCATTAAGAGTCAACAACTACAGGACTACACATAGTCAGTGATGGCCATACAGAGACTCATTAAGAGGAACAACTAGATTTCAGGCAAGCAAAATATTCTAGAAAAGATGAAGGTAAGGTGAATGTAGCGTACATCTGGGATCAGGAATGTGTTACCTTCAGACTTCTGAACCTTCCAAACACCTAAACATTTTAAAATTATCCTTTTTAAAATGCCAAATTGTCATGAGGTCACTTGTAAGCCTGTCCAATGTCATTATCAACTCATAAAACATTCCTATGCCTGTTTTAGCAGTGGCCATAAAAAAGTGTGTGTGGGGGGGGAAATCTGGAAAAGCAGTGCAGCAGTTGAAAGCAAAAGTACATTCCAACTCTTATCTTTAAAAGATTGGAACTAAACTACCAGAGTTTTTGCCTGCGAATATGTTTCATTGGAGAACGTGAATGATGACACCCAGCCTGTGAAGGTGCTCAGTTGGGGAATCTGATTTATGACACACCCAACAGGAAGGGGAGGGGGAAACAGGGTCACAAGGGACTGTAAATGACGTAGGCCAGGGTTGGCTTCACACAGGGCAGGGCCAGTATGTTGCCTCTACTGAATCCTTTAAAGTTTTTTGAAGTTTGGCTCAAGAATCATGATTTAATTAGAGTGATTGCTGGAATCCTGATTGTCATGATTTGTTTCTAATATTTTTATTTTTAATGATAATAATTTAGCAGAGTGGGACAAGTTTGTACAGTGGTGTCCTGGCCTCCGATGAACATTACAAGAACTTTCAAACACCAATTAATTAATAGGTTAGATTTTATTCAGTTCAGGAAATGTTGAGTTCAAATAAGTGACTTCTTTGGAGATCAACCATCAAGCTACTTATATCCTTCCATTCCAGAATCTGAGAGGAAAAGCACGGCAATCTATCAGTTTGGCGTGATGATTTATTAAAGTTGAAATATTAAACGTATTTCCTGGATATATAACCCTCCTCATCTCAATCAGATTGGACCGGAGTACAAACGAATGGCATTCAGTGGGGAAAGGCCATATATACAGGTAGTCCTTGATTTACAACAATTCATTTAGCGACTGTTCAAAGTTACCACAACACTGAAAAATGTGACTTACGATTGTTTTTCAAAGTTACAGCCCTGGCAGCATCCCCATGGTCACAGGATAAAATTTCAGACACGGGTCAACTGATTGGTATGATGTTCGCAGTGCCATGTATCATGTGATCAACAGGGAAGCCAGATTCCCTTAACAGCCATGTGACCAACTGATCAACCGCAGTGACTTAACAACTGTGGCAAGAAAGCTCGTAAAATGGGAAAACGTTCACTTAAATGTCTCACTTAGCAACAGAAATGTTGGGCTCCATTGTGGTCATAAGTCAAGGACTAGATAAAAGTAGAAGGTACAAAACACTGAATTAGAAACCATTTTCCAGCCATAAAACATGGATTTGGGGATAATTCCAGAAAGATGGGAAGCCTTGGTGATGGAAACCATCAAAAGTGAACTTGGTCATCAAGAATAAATAGGATAATAAGGAAAATAATGGCATATGCAGAAGCTGATAGACCAACTTTAGAAATGAAAAATAAGGGGGATTTAGAATATGATGAAACTTGGAACACGTTTTATATGTGGCCGCAAAAAAAAAAGGGAACAAAATCAGCTAGGTGTTGTGGTTCGCTGGTAGCAGGTACAGATGGCTGAGGGCTCAGAGAGCGAAGACTCAGGTGAGGGGCCTGCGTGTGATGCAGGGATAGGACCAGGACCATCAGGGAGTGGAGTGCTGCCTTTGGAGATGGTGGAGGCTGGCAACAGCAATGAAAAGGCCCCTGAGGAGCCTGTGCCCAGTTGCACATGTGTGCAGGGCTACTCAAAGGAAAGAGCAGCTGCAGCAGCATGGGCGACAAGGTAATGGCCCCTCCCTTAAGAGATAAAAGCCAGCTGAGAAACCAGAGTTCTTTGCAGGAAGCAAATAAGTTTTTGCGCTCAAGCCTTGTGGATGTTCAGAATATCTTGGTTGGTGTTTGGAGATTCCTTGTGTTTGAAATATTTCTTAGTAGCTTTATCTAGTGTTCTTGGCAGCCTTCACAATCTTGGCAAGGCTCATTCTTATCAGAGACAATTAGTTTGAAGCAGCCTTTTACCCATGAAGGAATGGGATTCGTAAAGAAACATTAAAAGGTTGTGTTGTTACCTTTGTCTCATGTTTGCTTCCTTGGAACCAGGTTTGAGTCAGAACACGAGGAGGATTGGAAACAAAATGTAAATATTGTACCAATTATAGTAATGTTAATGGGTTTGACTACATTTTTGGTGTGTGTGTATATGTGTATACACACACACACACACATGAATAAACAGGAGGGGAAGAATTATTTGTTTCCAGAATATCGCTCTTTTTCCTATCCTATCAGGGCTGTGATTTATTTCAATTCCTTTGATCCTACGAGGGGGGTTGGCCACTCATTATTTAATCTTGATTACCTTTCCTTCGAAAGAAATTACTTGTGTTCCCACAGGCTGTTTTTATAAAACCAGGATAGAGCTCCCATTTTCAGTCTGCCAGAGGCAGGCAGGAAATAATCATCCTAATCATCCCTTGGACTAGTTCATGAAATGCAAAGTTGCCCTTTGGAATGGTCTGGCAGCCACGTCCCTTTGGAGTCTACAAATTCTGCAGGCCCAAGTTTGCACAGAACGTTTGACTCACAACTAGGACAAAAATAATATTACGGCATTTCAACCTCCCACAAGACTTTTTCTTTTTTTTTTTTACAGGCCTCAAGATAGCCATTTTCAGAAAAAAGAAAGGAAATATGAGTGATTAACGGAACTAAGTGCGTCTTGTCTAAGGAAGAGAAGGACTAGGGATGGCATGATAGTCGTCTTTCAGTTCTTGACTGGTTGTCACAGAGAAAAGGAAGTTGACCTATTCTCTAGAGCCCCTGAGGACATGACAAGAAGTAGAAATAGCATTTAGCCTTTTACACTGTCCCATAAGAGGGACACGGTAGCTCAGTGGTTAAGACTCTGAGCTTGTCGATCAGAAAGGTCGGCCATTCGGTGGTTCGAATCCCTAGCACTGAGTAATGGAGTGAGCTCCCGTTCCTTCTCCCAGCTTCTGCCAACCTAGCACTTTAAAAGTACATAAAAATGTAAGTAGAAAACTAGGGACCACTTTGGTGGGAAGGTAACAGTATTCCATGTGCCTTCGAAGGCATTCTGCCAGCCACATGACCATGGAGATGTCTTCAGACAGCGCTGGCTCTTTGGCTTTGTAACAGAAATGAGCTGGAAACGACTAGCACGTATGTGCAAGGGGAACCTTTACCTTTTTATTGCTCCATAGCTGTTTACACTCTCTGGGTTGGTTTACAAAACAAGCATTATTTACATGTTGCCCCCCAACAATCTGAGTCCTCATTTTACTGACCTCAGAAGGATGGAAGACTACATCAACACTGAGCTGGTCAGGATCGAAATCCAAACAGTGGGCACAGTTTTTTGCCTGCAATATTGCATTTCAACACCAGGGTAACACATGGAAAATAATCAGGGAAAGATCCAACCTAGAATCAAGGAGATGGTGACAATGAGAACAATCCGTGGAATGGCTTAACTTCAGAGGTTCCCGGTGCTCCATCATGGGAACATTTTAGGAAGAGACTGGACAGTCATTTGTCTGAAACGGTAAGGGCCTTCTGCTTGGGCAGGGGGGTGGACTAGAAGACCTCCAAAGTCTCTTCCAACCCTATTGTTATGAGCACAACTGAGCAGAAGGTCGCTGCGTTCCCACCCATATTTTCCCATATTTTCAGGCTCTTTCAGAAGGTATCAAGAAACACAATGGGGTTGTTTTTTTTACACGTTGCCTTTGTTAACTCATAAGCTACTTGTCATCTCTCTCATATCTAACTGGCACCTTTTATAACCATTTGATGAGATCNGTTGCCTTTGTTAACTCATAAGCTACTTGTCATCTCTCTCATATCTAACTGGCACCTTTATAACCATTTGATGAGATCATCTGCACATCAAGAAAGTGGATGTCCTTTTATAGAGAAAGCATTGCAGTGGTGGGATTCAAAAAATGTTACTACTGGTTTTATGGGAGTGGCTTGGTGGGCATGGCAGGGGAAGGATACTGCAAAATCCCATTCTCTCCCCATCCCCAATAACCTGCTTTCCAGCTCTGTTCTCCTGGGCTGATGAGCTGGGACTCAGGAGGCAGAGAATAGATGCGGGCAGAGCCAGTCAGAGGTGGGATTTGCCGGTTCTCTGAACTACTCAAAATTCCCATTACCAGATCTCCAGAACTGGTCAGAACCTGCTGAAAACCACCTCTGAAGCATTGGTTCAAAAAATGTTACCAGACATCTTGTAACAGACTAACCCTGCTTCCCTTCTACAACAGCCACATGGGAGCATCATCAAAGATCAAACTCCCATCTCTAAAATTCCCGTCCCCATCTCCAGAAAGGCAGTCCAATGAATATAACGAAGAACATATGAGGTCGAGCTGAGGATGTTTATAAAAGCTTATCTCCTTTAAGCAAACTCATTTCCTCTTTATATGCTTGAACATGTTGTCCTGATGTTGTGATAGCATGGGAGCATGTCATGCAACAGTGTGAACCAAAAAGGGATGACCATGTTTTTTTCCTCTGGGGAATAGAAGACAGATTATTGTGGAATTCAGATCGAATTTCTCGCGAGGGGGGGGGCGGGAAACAGACAGACAGACAGACACTTGGGCTGATTTCAAGAAAGCTAAGACAACTCGGACTTAAGTTAGCTGAATCAACAACAACAGTTAGTTGTTAGTCCATCAACAATTTCTAGAACTGTCAACGAGACTTTGAATATTCTAGATGAAGGTAATGGAAAACTCATTCTGAGAGGAATATCTAGGAATCTCTCCTAGATATGTCCAATGAAGACAACAGATGCAAGACAGGAATGAGAGGAAGGCTGCACAAGCATTTCATTCCAAACCACTTCAAACATGAAAATTTGTCAAAGCTTCTTGAGATGAAACTTCTTTCCAAGTTTTGTAAGCATTTGGAAGTATTTCAAGCTCACAACAAGCTGTTCTCTTTTCAGACACTTCCAAACGTCTTCCCTATTCAAACAATTCGTTTCACACCCAGGTGATGAGTAAAACAGTTTTCAACAGTATATATATATACTGTTACATTTGTTTTTTTAAGTTTTCGCGGGTACTTAAATGAATGCAGTTCAGCTTCCTTCGGGTATCATCCCACGTCATTGTAATGCTTTTAATGACGTGGATTAATACCCAAAGAAGCTCAACTGCATACTGTTTATATATATTAATATATATATATATTTGTTTTTTTTAAACTTGTCGCGGATACTTACATGTGTGCTGTTTGCTTCGCTGTCGCGGTATTTCCACGTCAGGTCGATGTACCTATTAGTTCTATGAGTTAAAGTTTTAGCAACGTTTCACACGTAATCTCATCATGCCATCTCAGTTCTGTATGATGTGGTCTCCACAGTTCTCTGTTTAAATTTGAGCTGCGTCTATTCTGATTGGCTAGTAGACCTGGTCTGTGTTCACTGGACTTCGGGTTTACTTTATTGTGTTTTCTGTGATTCTTCTGATCTGTTTGTGTGGCTTTGATTTGCTGGCAACCACTCTGTTCGTGTGTTGAGGCTTCAGGTGCAGCTGCTTCATGTGAAAGGACGGCTGCTCTTCATTAGCAAGCATAGGTTTCACGCTGGGTGCCTGGTGGGGGCTTGTTTGAGTTGCTGAGGCATCAGAGGGAAGTCTGTTTGTGCTCAGATGTTTGTCTTGTTTGGTGTTGTGGAATCTTCTATTTGAGAGTGCAGGCTTCAAAATGATCTGACAGTCCTGGTGAATCACTCTTCTATTCATGCTGTCAGTCTTTTTTCAATCTCTATGGCTTCTTGATGCATTCTGTGGTTGGGTTTTCTATAGTGCTAGGTTTTGGTGGCCATTGAGTTGATGTGTGACCTGTTGGTTTTCTCTGTTGGACTAGTGAGGAATGTGTTCCAGCTTTTTTACTCGCATTTTTGTGTTCATCTAAGGCGGTGTACTTATTCTTCATTGTCCTATTTGTCTCACAAAGCAGACTCCCTGTGATCCCTGCCAACCAAACCACCCCCACGCAGCACCACCAGTGAACCTAGCTTCCTAATGGATGCAGCCGTCTCTCACACAAACCAAGGCTGCACTGAAAGCCTCCAACACAGACACAGAGTGTTGCCAAGCCAATCAATAAGCACAAAACAGACAAAGAAACCAGAAAGCACCAATCAATCAAACTCCAAGTCGCAGTGAAGACACAGACATAGACCTCTTAGCCAATCAATAATAGCGCAGCCTCAAATTTGAACCAAAGGCTGTGAGACCACATCCATACAGAAGCCTGATGATGGCAGATGGAGATTACTGCTTGAAACGTTGCTAAACAACTTTACGCAGCACTACAATGATGTGGATTATACCTGAAGAAAGCTTAAACAGACACCACACACACACACACATGTATGTATGTATGTATGTATGTATGTATGTATATATGCAGGTCTTGGCATATTCGGGTCTTTTCCTGTGTAAGATTGAGAGTCAAAACATCACCGAGATACTTTCAATCTTACATGGGAAAAAACCCAAACGTGCCAAGACCCGCATACCTGTACATATATAAAAAACACATTCTTACCACTAGTTATTCATGCAAATCAGGCAATCAGATTTGTACAGAGGTCCAAAAAGTTAAGACAGATTATTTGAATCGTCTCTTCTATGAAGCATTCTATGTTTCTAAGAAAATTAGAAGACAAAGAAAGCTATATATATATTTGTTGTTAAGATACGAGTTTGTATCTTTATTAGGAGGAACCAAAATAAAAGGTTGAAAGAACTTTCCTTCAAGATGAAGGTTAAATTAAAGGGGGGGGGGAGAAATAGCCATCACAATAGCTATCATAAAAAATGTTTTGATGTGAGCAGCGGCTTAATTTCAGAGATGCAGGAAGTGTAATTTCCAAATTGAATTGAAATAGCACTCTCAATAAATCCCTCTGCTAGGGAGAAGAGAGGCTGTCCTGGTTTCTTAAGGACTCCATGAAAAATGAGCTGATGTTGCTTTCCAGCAGTGGTGAGGGACGTTAAGTACAGAATACCAGAGTTGGAAAGGACCTTAGACGTCTTTTAGTCCATTGTCGCCAACTGGTGGGCTGGGGACCACTGGTGGTCCATGAGAAAATGTTGGTGGTCCGCAGAGAAATGTCACCCCCAAAGCAATTAATCCACACTGCGCGGGAATACAAGGCTGCACCCCACATGGCCTGTGGGAGCACAAGGCTTGTGTCGCTTGCATTGTGAACAACACAAGGTAGTGAGGGGAGGGGAGAAGGGGGGAGGGGTGGAACTTGCCTCACTCCCCCCATGCCTGGCCACTGGGCTGCTTTTTTCCTGCTTCTTTCTTCTTACGTTTTTGGTTGCACACAAGGAAAGCAGCAAAAGTCTTTGTTTCTCTTCCCAAACTCTGACAGAAATGAGTTTTTGGGACACTGCAAGGCATCCTCCTCCAAGAGGCTATGCCACAATGACAAATCTCACAAAAACTCATTTTTGGTAGAATTTGGGGGAGAGAAAGAAAGACTTCTGCTGCTTCTGCTGTTTTTTTTGCAAGAAGCCAAAAGCCCCTCTCTCTCTCTCTCTCTC